>CM076581.1:243775955-243948259 GCA_034641835.2 Pinus albicaulis | reverse complement strand
TTGGGGATAGCTTCCCGAGCTATAAGCACACATGGGGCTAGGCTTGTCGAACAGCAGCAATTATGCCGCCCCACCATTGTGATGTTGAGTTGGTTCACCTCTGTGATCATGCCCCCATATGCATCCTACCCATTGAGTCCTGGACTCATGGGAAGTAACTCTCATTTGGCAGGTGGGGTGGGAAAAGCAAGAGACCGGTAGCAAGGGCGGTGGACGCATCGGAGATTGTCGTACTCTCTATGTCTAGGATAGCATGTGTCCAACCACTTGATACGGGATCCGTCTGGTGAGGTTTTGGACCTCAGCGACTTCGGGTCGGAATAAACCAACTTCGGGTTGGTATGAGACTCTTTTGAGTCCTATAGAGTTTCGAACCTGCGAGGCACGAATACGTCGGTAGGGAATGATGTCTTTGTGACTAACCCACTTTTGTTCTAAAATAAAGAAGCCGACCAAACGAAGTTACGACGGGATGACGCACGATGTTTGGATGGCACGGGTGGATGGAGTTCTCCCTAGTTGAGAGGGATTATTAATTTTGGACAACTAGACCAAACTCCATGTTGTGATGCTCGGATGAAGATGCCAATATTTTTATTAGATTCCTCTTTCGGAGAGGTGCAAGATCGATCTAAAGATCATCTTGATCAGGTAAACAAAAAACATTTATTTTGAATTTATTCAAAATATGTGCGGAGTAAACACGAAATGAAATGTAGGCTTGAAACTGACGGTTGTGTCACACACCCTCATTGATGGATATAAATAGCTCCACGTTTGAGGTCATTTTTTCTCATCCATCACATCACATTCTCTCACCTCCTTTGATTGGGTTGATCATCTGTTGGAGTCTCTTCTTCTCACATGTGGGAAAACGCGACAAGAAGATTTTTGTTTTTTCGACCTAGGGTTTTTCAACGCGAGTTGACTAGCGTTGACATTGGTCGACGCTTGGTCGCCCGGCCGTCTGTCCACGAGGTCGATCTCTGCGGTCACTTGTTTATTGGCACAAAAATCGAGGCGAGGCGTTGACTTGGTAGGAGCATTGACTTTTTCTTTGCTTTGTTTTGCATTGACCATTGAGCGTAGTCGTTGACTTTCGTTGACTTTGGGTTGGTGATATTGTTGAACTAGGCATTTATGTGGTCTTTTGGTGGCTGTGTACAGAGACTTTATTGGGTTTGACATCTGTGACGTTAATAGCTTGCTTTTAACTTTTATATATTTTTAACATCTTCATCAATAGGTGTATTTTATCCCAGTATTTCTCTGTTTATGTAGTATTTGTTTGATATTGGGGATAAAAAGTATAGTTGCATCAAGCATAGAACATCTACAAAAATTCACCACATACATTCATTCACCTAAGCACACTTTATTATTAGCAAGAAAAGAGGCGAGGAATGCACCTCATTGATCCCACATGGAATGGAATTCCAATAAAATCGTATTGTGACCAAAGAAAGTGTGCATTTCATTGGAGCCCACCAAAATGAGTTTAATGTAATGTTTTCGGCCTTAGAGGGCACGACCACAGTGGTCCCTATTACCCCTATGTCGGTGAGGTTACATAGATTTTTTTCGGTACGACATTCACCATCATTGTAAGCCCAAGGTCACAACTTAAAGCAATGTAAAAACTATGTGAGGACTGTATTAGGTATTAGACTTGTGCTTGTCGAGTTTGAGTCTATATCCATTTTGTTTTAATCGAACCATGTCCTATCTCTTGAAAGCTTCACCTAAGCAATCTTGTCCCTAATCGCATTGGAGAACCTTGTGGACTTCTCATGAGGACTCATTGTTTTATGGGAGGGCTTTGTATTTGTAGGGGTGAACACCGGTGTAGGGACCCGATCCATTTATGCCAAGGTGCGGCAGTGTCATTCCACATGGTTAGTGTCTATAGAGTACGTAGATGACCTTGCTTCGATGTAGTATTACTCATGAGAGCTCATAGGATAGCAGGTCTCTTGTGACAACTTTCACGTTTCTGAGGGCAATTCATGATTCCCAATGTAAAATGGCCAAGTGGTCAAAAACTCAACCCAATCTCATATTGCAAGCACTTGATAAGAGGATTCTATGTTGGTAATTTTAGTTAACATGTTCTTTTCTAGGGACAATCACTTCGAATTCCATATAAGACCAGAAACATTTAGACCATTTTATTTTCATTAGCAATCCCATGAAACATTGTCAAATTGACGGTGGTAAGGAAGAAAGAAAATAAAAGATAGATGTTGAAGACAAGCTAAGACAAGAGTACAAGGATATGGCACAAGCCGGAAAAACCCCAAGATTGGGAGAAACCTATATCAATTCTTCTTATTATTAATATCGAATGTTCGGCAAAGAGAGTACAATAATCCAAAGTTAAAATGACTTTGAAGATCCAATATATTAAAAATGTGAGTGGCTCAAACTATAACGGTAGTATTTAGTCAATATGAAATGAAGGTACGGTTAGGGCGACTTCTTGTTCAACTATGATTTTATTAGAATTGAATCAAGAGCTTTCTCTTCAAGCTGCGCCTTTCACTAGCATGCATGAGAATGACCTTCATTGAACAAGGCCCAGTATGGACCACGAATGGACTCCAGAGCTTCCTTTACTATGAGGTCAAACTAACTATGGTTTTGCCGAAAGGTAACATGGATACGACCTCATGAGAGAGGGTTTCTCTCTCACAAACGAGTCCGAGAAATCACTAAACTAGCTCGGCACCGCTAAGCCACTGCCAAACTCGGACTGCAAGGATGAATTGCCCATACTTAGGCTTCCCGGACAGGCGATTGTCCTTCGCATGGAGTGTCTCGGCCATAATGCGAGAAGTTGACCCGAAACAAACCTCCTTCGACCTTCTTCAAGTACTCGGATGCCTCAAAAATATCTCCAAACGATTTGATGCATGTAAAATGAGGGAGAAGTCACCTCAATTATACAATTGGAGGTCGGTGGAGCGTGACTGTTGGGCTTGATGAGCCGACATAAGGATGAAGCCAACCTTATTAATTTACTTGTGAGAAAAAATAAATTCAAAAATCATACTTGCTTGTCCAAATGAAGCCAATTTTTATAACGATTTCGGTTCTCTCGAAGGAAAATTCAATGTTGCAATTATCTTCCCCATAAGAGTTGTCCAAAGTGGAGATTTGGCCCTGGTTCCAATTTTAACCCTCCTCTCAATTAGGGAGAATGCCATCCAATCGACATGAACCATCTATTTGTATCTCATCTGCGGCTACTGCTCTTCTATTGCTTTGTTGAACATTGATATGAATAATAAAGAATCAATCGAGTGAGTCACAAGACCTTGCCACTCTCCTGCGGCAAAAGTCGGTCCATAATCATTCAAACTTGATCCCAAGTGATCAAGTTAAGAAAACATCATGCATCCTAGACATAGGGAGTACGGCGGTACACGATGCGTCCATCGATGGTGCTATGATCCCTATCCACTTTCCCAACTCATTGACGAGATGGTACTCCCCATGTTGTCCCAAACAACATGGGTACGATAAATGCGGGGGAACACCAACGGGGAAAGAATATATCACATCCTGCTCCCTAATCACACGTGGGGAAAGGAGAAAACGCACCCTACAAAACACACATCATAATCACACATAGGGAAAGGATGAACCACTTCCTATAGTCGCACATCATAATCATTATAGGTAAAGGATGAACCACCTCCTATAGGCATGCAAAACACCAACAGTAGGGAAAGGAAGAACCACGTCCTACACACATGCAAACCAACAATAGTAGGAAGAATCCTACACGTGAGGAAAGGACGAACCACATCCCACCGACATTTCATCCATCAATCATAGGAATGAGCATCCTACATGTGGGGAAAGGATGAACCACGTCCCACTGACATGTCAACAAATGCCTATATGCATCTCTCACTGGGGTACTTGCAGGAGAAGGTGAGCCACTCATCTTGTTAATATGCCATAGGAGAAGGTGAACCACTTATCCTATGCATGTCATTAACTATAGGGGAAGATGAACCACTCACCCTACACACATGTCAACTATCATGGGGTATCACAGGGAAGGTGAACCACTCACCCTATACATAGCGCACCACTAGGGGAAGGTAAAACACTCACCCTATGGTCGCTTATAGCTCAATAAGTACCCCAAGCCCCTAGGAGTTCCAAGAGCTCAATTCTTCCACCAAGAATCCCTTCATATAAGGAATAGTGCCAAGTTTCTTCCTAGAAATCAAAACTTGATCAATGGGAGCATCTTCGCTCCATTCAGCAGCGTACAAATGCATAGAAAACATATTGATTTACAGCAAAGACTTTGATAGTACTCAGTAATCCTCTGCAACTGTTCTTACTCCTTCGTACTCGAGAAGACCACAGCCTAAATTGGTCTTTTCAGGGTGCACAGTGTCCATCGAACAACTTGCTCATCATGAGATATGTTTGCTCAAAACATGTCTTACAACAGGAATGTCCTTTGTTGTACCAAATGGAGAGGTATGTGAAATATTGGATTCTCGAAATATTCTTCTACAATGATGAAGTACACAAATGGCTCACTGAAGAGCTTTTTCAATAGAGTGGCTTCATAGCAAGTCATGCATTCAGCTTTAATGGAGCTCTCAAAGCAACAGAATCAAGTAATGTATCATCATTCTTCTAACCGATATAATACCATAATATCTTAGCAGTTATCAATAAATGAGGCACATGAAAACCAGGGATCAGTGGTTTTTCCATTTCATCAGGCTATTAATGACTTATATCAAACATTATTAAAACTGCATTTTCAATCATTTCTCCCAATTCTTAGCTACTTTTCCTGTCATACTGCTTGGGTTATAGTCATCTCTAAAGATCCCTCTGAAGCTTTGCTTCAGATAGACATGCAGACTTCATCATTAGTTGCATCTGAGTAATCCAATTATGATGGATTGTCCATAGGTCCCTTTGAATGTAGGAATATTGGCCTTCCCAAAACATAATCATCGAGCCACCAGAAACTTGTCCTATATTCTATATGGATCCTTCTGTGCTCATAATCAATACATAAATAATCATCAAAATGATTTGCTGACCCTGTCGGTCTGCAATACAAGGTTGTCAGCATCAATAGCAACTTCCTGCACCTTTTCTCAACAAACCATTTGTAAATATCTTGTGCTAAAGTTAGCTTTGCAACATATGTAGAAACCATCATGTATTCTACAAAATATTCATAGTGATGTTCTTCAATTTTCCAATTAGATCACTGAAGAACATACTAAGGTCTTTTAGAACTAAATCCTTCAAGTCAAGGATTCTATTATATTTGGAACTGCTCTACATTTCAGAACTATAATCTATGATTCAGCTCTTAACAATTTGTAGTGACAAACTAGAAATTCCCTTCAGAACTTGGAGTATTCAACTGTCTCTGTCCATATATCTTAACTGAGATATTTTCTTGATGATGCTAATAGACCTGCCTTAAGATGATAAGGTTTTGTCCTTTCAAACATTAATACAAAAGCACTACATTATCATGACATAGATACCAAGACTCTGATTTAAACTATCATCCCCAATATACTCCAGCATTGATATATATAAACTTTCTTAGTCATGCAGTGTTATTACTCTGTTCACTGGTTTCAAAGATGCTTATACACAACAATATAATGAACAATCCCAAGTATTTCTTAGAGATAAAATCTCCACAGACATAATCCTTAGCGCATGGATGCATTCTATAGGCAAAAGGGTTGTTGATCATAACCTTGGAAAGTTCAAAAAGGCTCCCAGAAGTTTTAGAAAGGTCATAATGTACTTCAATTATTTTGTTGTCATCATCATGCACAACTGATCAGGATACGATTCGTTGTGTTGTGGACAAATCAAGGCCCAGACATCTGATCAACACATCACATGGATCTTATCATATTTTTTATGAAAACCATACTAAGGGTGTATTCCAGGTCAAATTCTTGGTCACTGGATCAGTGTATGTAGATTTGTTATTAATTTAACAACAAAAATAAAACTGTTCAGAATATCTTTAAGTGGGCTAAAATTTCGCTCAGACAAATATATATATCCTCCACAGGCTTCTTAAGTTATTTCAGATTTCTATTGTACAGAGATGCTCACACGGTGCTTGTCACCGATCTCAATATGCTATGTAGGTTGGCTTGTAGGCAATCACTGAAGAAGATATATGTATATATATGTGACAAGGGCTATCTCCATTATACAACACTTTTACATCTTGAATTTGCACACAATGATCTGTTAGATATCACTGTAACATATGTATCAGACTTCCATACTTCAGGTTGATTGTGTTAGATCTGCAAGCTTCAAGACTGACACTTCTTATTAAGAACAAGGCCTAAAGAAAAAAATGATAATTTGTTGACTTCGGTAGCTGCTTTACACTTTGTCTAAAACTGAGATCAGGTTTCCATTCAAATGGAGTTGCACAAGTATGCATAAGAAGAGTAGGTCTTCATTGTAAAGGAAGAACCAAGGTTCTATTCAACTTTGTTGTCCTCTTACTAACTAAATATTTCGATCTTCTTGTGGCACTTTAATCATAGAATATTGCAGATATTAATTTGGAGTGGTGCCCTAAGAGGGCCACAAGAATGAAGGTCTTAAAAACAAGATCTAAGCTAGACCTTTCTTTGACATGTAGTGTCTTGAAACAAGGGCAATTTTACCAAAAGATTTCGTTGTTTTGTTTTGTAGAGATCAACTGCCTTATGACATCCAAATGGAGCCGGAATCACTAGATATTAGGCTTGTGCTTTGATGTCCTAACTATAGGATAAGTTCGCTATTTCTAGAGCTCCACACATCAAAAGAATGCTCAGAGTTTTGTTGTAGAATAGAGGTCTAGATTAGCATTTTATACTTACAGTGATACTAAAATAATTCCAACAATACTTCTTACTGCTTTTTCAGAGAATAGGAATCAAGTTACTCAATATTCCATAGTACTGATGAATTCAGATCATACTAAACTCTGAGTTGTCTTAACTCCACCAGGCCAAGGGATTAGGAGTTCTTGACATATAAATTATTTTATGTTACTATGATACCTCAGAGTCTAGGAAAGGATCTTGAAGGGAAACATCTCCTTCTGAAGTTTTACTACTAAATATACCTATGAAGATATCTTTAAACCACTTAAAAGCACACCTCATAAATTCTGAAACATACCTCAATGACTTCCAGCTTTTGTTTGTAATGACTGAGCTGCTCTTTGAATTTGTGCCCAAGTTCACTGATTAGGGCTTGTAGAAGGCCTTAAGACAACGTCACATATTTTCCTTTTTAAACTCGGACTTGTCCTACCACAGAGGTCTGAAGGTGACTTCTACTGAAACTCCTTAGGTGCTTCTTAGAAATCGCAATATCTTAAGCTTGGGCTTGTCCTCACTTGGCTCTGATACCATGTTAATTTTGAGTTAACATGTTCTTAGCTTAGGTTAGTTACATCATTTTCCCATTAATCCATTAGCAATATCATTAATCATAAGTGTAACTAATGAAAGAACATAAGTAATAAAAGCTGAAGACAAGCCAAGACAGAAGAACACACAAATATGGCTCAAGCCAGGGAAAAACACCAAGATGGGGAAAACCCTTATCAATTCTTCTTATCATTAATGTCAAATGTTCAGCAGAGAGAGAGAATACAATACTTCAAAGTCAGAATGACTTTCAAATGAGAAGGTTTAATACCATTGTCCTTAGACAAGAGGATGGTTCCAATAAGGTTGCAAATCTGATGTTTGGCGTAGGCTCCAAGGACTTGTGTCTTCTCTGCAATTCTGGTAGGACTGACTAGGGCATAAACACAGTCAGCAACTACCCCATTCACAACATAAATACCTTTACTAGATTGCAGATTACCTTCAACCATTCCCTTCAAATGCTAGTAGCCCATAAGCCTTCTTCTAGGCTTCAAAACCCACTACACAGCCTCATGATAAAGCAGCCCTGACTGTGGATTTCTTGTTGTAGGTTCTTGGCCTCCAGGACAAGGTTCTTAAGCCCTGTGGCCTAGTTGTAGATGACCCAAACAAGTGCAGATGGCTTCAAGGAGAATGACACCTTCACAACAATCCCAAATTGTCACCAAATCACCCTTAACAGGTGTGGCTTCCATCTACTTGAACTCAAACCTATGATGAAGATAAAATGCCCAAGAAAAATCATAAATGTGCCCAAACCAATCCCGTCCTCCATCTTGTGGAACTCTGCCCTTGAAGATGACTAAATTGAACTTAACCTTGCCTTCATCTCCTTCGCTGGAAATCACCTTCTTCTGTGGCTACTTCAGAGAGAAGAATGAATATCAAAGTGTAGAGGATAGGTTATTTATATCCTTCTTGGGTAGGCTGACTTGATTACTCGAGGAGGGAAATTCAAATTTCCAATTTTCAATTTTTCTCGCCTAAATAAGGTCATGCCTTATGAAATTTTACTTGAGTGAATGAATACTTTTCCTTATCCAAATTTAGTGATATTTAGGTCGATTTTGATCCTCTCGAAAAGAGGAATCCAATGTTGCAATCATCTTCCTCATAGAAGTGGTCTGAAGTGGAATTTGGCTCTAGTTTCCAATTTTAACACATCCTCAACTGGCAAGTCTTTCCACTTGACCAAGTGCTCCCGAATGTCCTAGTTTCTTAGCTTCCTCTCCTTGGTCTCCAATATGGTCTCAGGTGTCAATATCAAGTGTCCCTCATCATCCAATGGAGGCAACTCATTGATTGTCGTAACCTGCTTCCCCAACACCTTTTTCAGGAAAGAAACATGAAATATGTTGTGAATTCTGCTCTCCAGGGGTAACTCCAGCTCGTAAGCTACCTCTCCAACTCTCTTGGTCACCATGTACGTACCATAGAAGCGTTGCTTGAGCTTCTCTGCCCCTTTCTACTTGAGTGAAAATTGTCGGAAAGGTTGCAAATGTAAGTATACGATGTCCCCTACCTCGAACTTTCTCTCCACCCTATGCTTATTGACATACATATTTTCTTGATTTTGTGCTACTTGCAAGTTATCCTTAAGAACCTTTAGAATCTCCTGGCTCTCTTGGACCCAATCCTTTGTCCCTGGAGCCCTACGATCTCCAAATATCATGTCAGAAAAAGAAAGTGCATCAAAACCATAAAGTGCTCGAAAGGGAGACATACCAATCGACATGTGGTAAGTAGTATTGTAGCATAACTCTCCCAGGTGTAGCCACTTCACGCACGCCCTATGTTGTCCCGTGCCATAATTTTGCATGTAACCCTATAGCCATTTGTTCACTATCTCAGTGTTCCCATCCGTTTGTGGGTGATAGTTGATGTTGGGTATAAGCTTGGTTCCCACTAGCCGGAACAACTCCTGCTAGAACGCACCCATGAATCTATTGTCCCTGTCACTAACTATGTTCTTTGGGAGCCAATGCAATCGAAACACCTATCGAAAGAACAACACAACCAACTATGAGGTTGAATATCTTGATGGGATAGAAAAGAAATGGGAAAATTTAGTCAAGTGATCTACCACCACGTAGATTCAACCTCTCCCCTGCTATCGTCAAAATTCCCATGATGAAGTCCGTGGAAAAACTCTCCTACTTCCTCTCTGGAATGGGAAGAGACTATAATAGACCGATCGGGTGTGACAACTCCACCTTATTCCTCTGACATGTTGGAATATTGTCATTGATGGCAAAGGAGACAGGAAAGGCAGCCCAAGCAGTAGAAGCAGCAGAGAAATTAGAGGCAAAGTATGGAGGTTGAGAGTTGTTTATACATTGATACACGGAGATTGGATATAACAATCAGGTCACATAGCAACAGTTTCCTTGAATTGAGTACCATAGAGTTACACAGTGATGGAGTGGCCACAGTATTGTAAGTCATAATAACAGAGAGGGTTGTAGCATAATATACAAAACATAATGCATTTGAATACAGGATCTCTATTTATAAGTTAATTGTGTATTGATCTTGTATGGAGGGTTCGATAGAAGTCGAACATGTTTTTGATCTTCTCTGCTATATAACGCAAGTAAACCACATTCCTTGATATTGAATGCATTTGAATCGAGTGAAGACACAGTAATGATGATGGACAGTCAAAGGCATAGAGGAAAGCAGGTGAACATGAACAATTCTGTGGAGCTGCAAACAGTGGAGAGAGGCGGAAGTTACAAAGAAATGTGAAATAAAAACACGCACGAGGAACGATTGTTAAAGAAGCGGAACCTTGAGGCGTTAAGCGGAACCGTGAAGCAGTGAATAGTAAAGACGAGTTTTATAACCCACAAGTGGTATTCGCACTTTTTTAAAATGGTAAATGGTATGGTGAAAAATAACGCAATTAGGGTCGCTGCTCGACACGTGGCCTAAAGTGGTATTTAATTACCACTTTAATTATGTAACTTGTGAGAATTATGTACCGTGCATCTAATTTGTGTGATATTGTGCGACTGTCGTCAGATTTGGGCTTGGAACGCGATGAATTTTGGACCATCCGATCCTCTCGAAAATTAGCCAAGGTAAGGACAGCGTGGGCCCCAATTGTTATATTATGGTGGCGTTAAATAATGCGTGAAGGTTCAAGGTTTGTAAAGTTTTAATCTATGAGGTCAGGACGATAACATAGCCAAATGTATTGATGAAGGGTAAAACATTTGTGGACCCAAGAAGTTATAAAATGTGCTTGAATCTTCTGAGTTCCGTAGAACTAGACTAGAGTGTGGGCCCAGATTTATTTGATGCGATGGTTTAGTCTATAGTCAGAAGTGTTAATAAACGGCGATAGAATGAAAGGTTATGTAATATGGGTTTCAAATATTTCATGCGGTTCAAGCCTTAATATATAATGTGATGCCACGTTGAAACTTTGGTCTTATCCAAGTCAATAGTATATGCAGAATAGAAGTGTGGGCGAGAGGTTATGCCATATTTAATTCATATAAGGAACCATTATATAATAGGTTTAGACATGAAATTCAATAAATATTCGAAGACTATGAAGTGGGGTTTTAGAACTGTGGGCCCGAATACATTGAGTTGTATCACAAAGTTGAGATATTCATTGATGCATTAATAAAGTGGGGTTCAATATGGCTTATTTACCACTAGAGTCAAATTATAAAACCAGAGTTATACACCGAGTCTTATATATATGGTTTGAAATTAAAGTCTAGTGGGCCAGTATGACATTTGGGCATAATATAGAGTCTTGACGCATATTAACATATGTGGAAAAGCAAGAGTTTTTATTTTGGTTTGTTATATATATAGACCAACATATACTATGAAGAGTTATGATATGCGTTGAATGAGGATGTGGGCCTCGAGGGCACTTATATATGATATCACTTGAAGATTTAACTCCAATCTCGAAGGTCTAGTGTCGTAGTTATTTGAATAAGCAAGCATATAAAAACCTTTAATATATTGTGGTGTTTGGTCTTTAATAAAAGTCTGAGTTTGTATGAAATGCTATGACCAAACATGCATTAAAACTGTGGGCCAGATATATCACCACGTTGGATGAAATAAGTAATTGGAAATAATGGTGGGCCAGACTTACGTTGATGATTAAGCCAAAGAAAATATTGATTGGGCGGTTCCATAAAATGAATTTTTGATACAGGATTTTACCATAGGGACGAAAAGCTTCAGCATTAATTTAAATTACCAGATTTGAGGAAAAAGCAGGGGTACATGCTTGTAAAGCAGTTATACTTACAGGAGATACACAATTGCAGTGAACAGCAAAGGTATGCAAAATAGTTACTTGACAGCAGCAGAAAAGAAAAAACCAACAAGCCAAGGGCCGGAAAAGGGCTAAGTGAAATTGATATATGTAACTGAAAATGTGAATGTAAATGTTTTCATTAATTTTATATTGTTTGTGATGCAAAGGCAAGTCTCCATAGGCAAACAAAATTCCACTGTAATATTGAAATTTGTACATATTGTTATATTTTCTGAATTAGCTGGACAAAGGAATGAGAAGGCAAAAGTCAAAGAGTCATGGCTGTTCACTCCAAATTCTCTGTAGAATACAAACAGTCAAGAGGTGAACTCCATAAATGATATCTCATAGATATGCATAGATAGGTTAGAGAATGTAGAATTGAGACAGAGAGGATAAGAAGAAGGAGGAGCAGATAGAGATGCTGTGAAGAATCAGAGAAGATATAAGATAGATAAGAAAGTTGGAGGACAGCAATGAAAAAGGAATAGAACAAAGCTGATATCCAAGGTAAATCAGCATATGATTTTTGAAAGAGTGAGGAAGTTGGAGCTTCCATATCAAGTTGTAGCTTGATAGATGTCAGTTGTAGTTGACTGAGGTTGGAGCCTACAGAAAATAGTTAGGAGTTGGAGCTTCCTTGCAAGTTGTAGCTTGCATAATTGAGGTAGGAGCCTACAGAAAATCAGTGGTGAGAGGGAGTTGGAGCTTGCCTTTGCTTCACAACAATAATAAGATGTGGTTTTCTCCCTTTATGGGTTTCCACTTATATCTGTTGTCTATATGCATGATGATTATGTGTTGATACTCTGTATTTATTCTGCTTAATACCTGCTGCTCATTTATTAAGATTGTTGTTCCATTGTATATTAATTTGATTTCATAATGATGATGTGAATGAGTATAAAATAAAGTTTAATAATAACATGACTGCAGTAATCTGATTCAGCCCCCCCTCTCAGTTTAACCAAGGGTCCAATAATTGGTATCAGAGCCGGTTCCTTATGTATCAGTTTAACAACTGGAAGGAGATCTTAGGTCCCCAGGATGGCTAGTCTAGAAGGTTGCTCAACAAATAAAGCCCCTTTGTTCACCAGTACAAATTATGCCTTCTGGAAAATAAGAATGATAACATACATAATGTCTCTAGGAATAGAAGTTTGGGCTGCTGTGGAATTGGGATATGCCCCAAAGGAGACTGACTCAGAGAAAGATGCCAAACAAGACTTTTTAGCTAATGCAAAGCCCATGAATGCACTCTTAAATGGACTGTGTGAGGCAGAATTTATCAAAGTAATGCACAACAAGACTGCCAAAGAAATATGGGATACACTAGAAAACATTGATGAGGGAGACAAAAAGGTGAAGACAGCCAAACTTCAAGTCTATAGAGCTCAGTTTGAAAATATAAAAATGAATGATGATGAAGACATTTCCAGCTTCTTTTTAAGGGTTGCAAAAATTGTGAATAATATGAAAGCTCTAGGAGAAACCATAAAAGAAGCTGTAATTGTTCAAAATATTCTAAGATCTCTTCCATCCAGCTTTAACCCCAAGGTTTCTGCCATAGAAGAAATAACTGATTGGGAAACTTTGACCATGAACCAATTACTTGGAAATCTAACATCCTATGAGATGAGAATGCCACAGAGGAAGTCAAATGTGAGGGAGGCAGCCTTTAAGACAAAGAAGAAGAAAGAAGAAAAGGAAGATATATGCTCTTGCTCTGATGAAGAAGAGGCCAAATTTATCAGAAAATTGGATAGAGGCTCAGGTAAATATAAAGGTAAATTTCCATTTAAATGCTTTAACTGTGGAAGAGTTGGACACTATGCTTCTAAGTGTCCTCATAAGAAAACAAAGAATCAGACTCAAGAATCAGAGAAAACCACATCAAAGAACTAGCAGAAAGGGAAGAGATTCAATAGAAAATCTTTTTATGCTCAACAATACAACAGTGCATCTGAAGACTCAGATGAATCCTCAAGTGAAGAAGGAACCTCTGAATTTGTATTGATGGCTAAAGAAGAACTTGAAGGATTCCTTCTAGAAGATGAGGAAGAAGGTGAAGTTGATCTTGAGGGGGAGCTAAGAAGTGCCCTGGAGGAAATAGACATGCTTAAACTAAAGTGCAGAAAACAGAAAGACATTCTCCTCAAATATGTAAGAGAAGAAAAAAACTCAGAAGACCTCATTCAGTTGAAAGTAGAGCTTGAAGAATCCAAGAAGGTAAAAGACACTCTACTTAAGTAAATTAAAGATAAAACTCAAAAGCAAGAGAAATTGGAAGAAGAAGTAGTGTGCCTGAGAAAGAAATTAGAAAAATCCCAAAGAGAATTATTAATGAATACTCCTCAAATGACAAGCTCTGATAAGTTGAATAAAATACTAGATGCTCAAAGATCTCCTTTGATAAAAACTGGGATAGGCTATGAAGGTGAAACAAGTAAAGTCAAAGAAACAGATAACAGGAATATCATTTTTGTAAAAGCTGTCATGGATAATGAAGTAGCTCAGAAGATTCCTACAGAAGTAGAAGCCTGCAATGTAGTAAACAGAAACATGAAGGAACCTCAAAAGACAAATAATGAAACAAATAAACAGTCAACTGGAAAAGGCTCATATACTCCTGAATATATCAAATTTGGAAGTTGTCAAAGGAGATTCTTCCCCCCTATGAAAAATGTCACTTGCTATGCCTGCCATAGACAGGGACATATTGCTACATACTATCATAAAAGGAGAACCGATTCCAACCAGCAAAGGATGCAAAAAGTGAAAAGACTACCTCAAGCAATCAAATGGAGAAGACAACCCTTCATCAGGTACGCTACTTGTTTTTATGGGTATTGTTTTTCCTGTAAGGAGTTCGGCCATAAAGCCAAGGAGTGCAGAACATATGGACAAAGACTGATGTTCAAAACCTCAAGGAGATTTATGAATTATGGAGAGTTCACTCATACTCAGAATCTTGTTAAAAATATGATCAAATGCTTTGTATGCCAGAATATCGGACATATGTCTTCCCAATGTCCTCTCATAGAAAGTGGTCCATCATCTCAGAAAAGGTACAAAACAAAAGGATGCATGTAGTGGAAAAAGAAGGTGAATAAATGTGACCTGGCTCTAATAGCCCAAGATCATAAAATCCAATGGTATTTGGACAGTGGATGCTCAAAGCATATGACTGGAGATAAAAGTAAGTTTATAACCTTTGATGAAAAGAAATCTGGAAATGTAACTTTCGGCAATGATAAAGCAGGGGAAATCAAAGGAAAAGGCTCAGTCAGTCTAGATAATGGAAGAGGAAAGGCTCAAGATGTTCTATTTGTGGATGGGCTGAAAGCAAATCTGCTTAGTGTCAGTCAAATGTGTGATAGAGGATGTGAAGTTATTTTTAGAGCACAAGAATGTGAAGTAAGATCAAGCACCACAGAAAAGACCTTGATCAAAGGTGTTCAAACAGAAAGTAATGTCCATATAGTGAAAGAAGAGAATGAAGCATGCCACCTAAGCAAACTTGATGAGTCATGGTTATGGCATAGAAGATTGGGACACCTTAACTTCGACCATATCATCAGTCTGAGCAAGAAGAAAGCAGTCAGAGATATGCCAGCAATAAAGAAGCCTTCAAATACCATATGTAAATCTTGCCAATTGGGAAAACAGACCGCACATATTTTAAGACCAAAGATGAACTATCAACAAGTAGGCCACTTCAGCTTGTACACATGGACCTATGTGGACCTTCAAGAACTAATGCACCAAGTGGAGAGTCTTATTTCATGCTGATAATTAATGATTTTTCTAGAATGACATGGGTAGCATTTCTCAAATATAAATCTGAAGCACTTGAGAAATTCAAGATATTCAAGGCATTGGCAGAAATCAAATAGGATGCAAGCTAAAGTGCATCAGATCAGACAAAGGAGGTGAATTCACAGACTATGATTTTGCAGACCTATGCAATGAGCATGGGATAAAACAACAGTTTACAATTGCAGGTACACCTCAACAGAATGGAGTGGCAAAGAGACAAAACAGGTCAGTACAACAGATTGCCAGAGCCATGATGCAAGAAAGTAGAATTCCCCAAACTTTCTGGGCAGAAGCAGTACACACAGTTGTGCACATTTTTAACAAAGCTCATTTAAGAACAAACAGTGACAAGACTCCTTACGAATTATGGCATGGTAAACCAGCATCAATCAAGCACTTTAGAGTCTTTGGAAGCAAGTGTTTCATAAAAAATAATGATGAAAAACTGGGGAAGTTTGATGCAAGAGCTTATGAAGGAATATTTTTAGGATATGCATCCAAGAGTAAGGGTTACAGGTGCTACAAAAAAACACTGCACAAAATTGTGGAAAGTATTGATGTAAGATTTGATGAAGATCTACCAAACAGAACAAGAAGTACAAGATGCAGCAATCCTCCAGAAGATAATGAAGAAGAAAACCAAGATAATGATGAACTGAGCCAGACAACAGAAGATACTGAATTAAACTCAAAAGGTCCCTCTAGACACACTCAAAAGAATCATCCAGAAGACCAAATCATTGGGGACAAGAGCGTGGGAGTCCAGACAAGAAGATAGCTTGCTGAACAGATAGAAGAAGTACATCTAGCCATGCTATCTCAAATAGAGCCAAAGAAGTTTGAAGAAGCCAACAAAGACAAAAACTGGGTAAATGCTATGAATGAAGAGCTGGACCAAATTGAGAAGAACAATACCTGGGAATTAATTCCAAGACCCACTAGAAAAAATATCATTGGCTCAAAATGGATATTCAAGAATAAGATGAATGAACAAGGATAGGTAATCATAAATAAAGCCAGACTTGTATGCAAGGGATATTCACAAATTGAAGGTCTTGATTATGATGAAACATTTGCCCCTGTAGCTAGAATGGAAGCTATCAGAATGTTTTTGGCCTTTACATGCTACCATGACTTCAAGGTATATCAAATGGATGTGAAGTCTGCCTTCCTGAATGGAGATTTAGAGGAAGAAGTCTACATGGAACAACTCGAAGGATTCTCCTTAACAGATAAACCAGACTATGTGTGCAGATTAAAGAAAGCCTTATCTGGGCTGAAACAAGCTCCTCGAGCATGGTATTCAAGGCTAGACAAATACTTTCAAAAACAAGGGTTCAAGAAAGGAGGAGTAGACAACAATTTGTACATAAAAGCTAATGAAAATGAACTGTTAATTGTAGTAGTGTATGTAGATGACACCATGTTTGGAAGAAACAAAGATGAGTTATCAAAAGGATTTGCTGAAAAAGTGAAATCAGAATTTGAGATGTCTATGATTGGAGAGCTCACCTTCTATTTAGGACTTCAAATTCAACAAAAGAACACAAGAACATTCATCTCACAAGAAAAATACTTAAGAGAGATGTTGAAAAGGTTCCAAATGGAAGACTGCAAACCTTTGTCAACTCCCATGATCATTGGATGTAAGCTATGTGCTAATGATGGATCTACAGATATAGATCAAAGACTTTACAGATCCATGGTAGGAAGTCTGTTATACCTAACAGCTTCTAGACCAGACATTGTGCTAGTTGTGGGACTTGTGGCAAGATATCAAGCAGCACCAAAACAAAATCACTTACTAGCAATCAAGAGAATATTCAGATATCTACAGGGAACTCCACATTATGGGCTATGGTATCCAAAAAGAAAAAGCTTCATCTTGACAGCATATACAGATGCAGATTGGGCCAACTATGTGGATGACAGGAAAAGCACAAGTGGAGGAGCATTCTATTTGGGAAAAATTCTGGTGGCATGGCTAAGCAAGAAGAAAACTTCCATCTCTCTATATACAGCAAAAGAAAAATGCATAGCAGCAACAGCATATTGCACACAAGTTTTCTGGATTAAACAAACTCTCCAAGACATGAAGGTAAGCATTGATGAACCTATTTCTATCAAATGTGACAATACAAGTGCAATAAGTATATCAAAAAATCTTGTACTTCATTCAAAAACAAAGCACATCCCTATTAAGTACCATTTCCTCAGAGAACAAGTAGCACAAAAAGTAGTGAAGCTGGAATATGTCCAACAAAGGAACAAACAACAGACATATTCACAAAACCTCTTGCTAAAGAGCCATTCGAATATCTAAGAGACAAACTAGGGGTAGTATCTACAGAAGTTACTCTCTGACATGAAAAGAAATCATCATTCCAGGGGGAGATCAGAAAAGAAGACATCATTCTAGGGTGAGATCAATCAACAAATATTATCACAAAAGAACCAGAGCAAGTGAGCAGTGAATGGAACAGGTCCTCAAGATCAGAATATTATGGACACCACACCCTTTGCCATTGATGTCAAAGGGGGAGGAAAAGTAAGAAAAAGCAAGTAACATAAGAAAGGGTCTTCAAAAAGGCAAGTAGAGGAAGTGTATTGCCATCAATGCCAAAGGGGGAGACTGTTGGAAATATTGTCATTGATGGCAAAGGAGACAAGCAAGGCAGCCCAAGCAGCGGAAGCAGCAAAGAAATTAGAGGCAGAGTATGGGGGTTGAGGGTTGTTTATACATTGATACACAGAGATTGGATATAACAATCAAGTCACATAGCAACAATTCCCTTGAATTGAGTACCATAGAGTTACATAGTGATGGAGTAGCCACAGTATTGTAAGTTATAACAACAGAGAGGGTTGTAGCATAATATACAGAACATAATTCATTTGAATACAGGATCTCTATTTATAAGTTACCTGCGTATTGATCTTGTATGGAGGGTTCGATAGAAGTCAAACATGTTTTTGATATTCTCTGTTGTAGAACGCAAGCAATACCACAGTCCTTGATATTGAATGCATTTGAATCAAGTGAATACACAGTAATGACGATGGAAAGTCAAAGGAATAGAGGAAAGCAGGTGAACATGAACCATTATGTGGAGCTGCAAACAATGGAGAGAGGCGGAAGTTACAAAGAAATGTGAAATAAAAACACGCATGAGGAACGATTTTTAAAGAAGCGGAACCTTGAGGCGTTAAGCGGAACAGTGAAGCAGTGAACAGTAAAGACGGGTTTTATAACCCACGAGTGGTATTCGCACTTTTTAAAAATGGTAAATGGTATGGTGAAAAATAACGTGATTAGGGTCGCCGCTCGACACGTGGCCTAAAGTGGTATTTAATTACCACTTTCATCGCGTAACTTTTGAGAATTATGTACCGTGCATCTAATTTGCGTGATATTGCGTGATTGTTGTCAGATTTGGGCTTGGAACGCGATGAATTTTGGACCATACGATCCTCTCGACAATTAGCCAAGGTAAGGACAGTGTGGGCCCCAATTGTTATATTATAGTGGCGTTAAATAATGCGTGAAGGTTCAAGGTTTGTAAAGTTTTAATCTATAAGGTCAGGACGATAACATAGCCAAATGTATTGATGAAGGGTAAAACATTTGTGGACCCGAGAAGTTATAAAATGTGCTTGAATCTTCTGAGTTTCCTAGAACTAGACTAGAGTGTGGGACCAGATGTATTTGATGTGATGGTTTAGTATATAGCCGGAAGTGTTAATAAACGACGGTAGAATGAAAGGTTATGTAATATGGGTTTCAAATATTTCATGCGGTTCAAACCTTAATATATAATGTGATGCCACATTGAGACTTTGGTCTTATCCAAGTCAATAGTATATGCAGAATAGAAGTGTGGGCGAGAGGTTATGCCATATTTAATTCATATAAGGAACCATTATATAATAGGTTTAGATATGAAATTCAATAAAGATTCGAAGACTATGAAGTGGGGTTTTAGAACTGTGGGCCCGAATACATTGAGTTTTATTACAAAGTTGAGATATTCATTGATGCATTAATAAAGCAGGGTTCAATATGGCTTATTGACCACTGGAGTCAAATTATAAAACCAGATTTATACGCCGAGTCTTATATATATGGTTTGAAATTAAAGTGTAGTGGGCCAGTATGATATTTGGGCATAATATAGAGTCTTGACGCATATTAACATATGTGGAAAAGCAAGAGTTTTTATTTTGGTTTGTTATATATATATAGACCAACATATAATATGAAGAGTTATGATATGCGTTGAACGAGGATGTGGGCCTCGAGGGCACTTATATATGATATCACTTGAAGATTTAACTCCAAGCTCGAAGGTCTAGTGTCGTAGTTATTTGAATAAGCAAGCATATAAAAACATTTAATATATGCTGGTGTTTGGTCTTTAATAAAAGTCCGAGTTTGTATGAAATACTATGACCAAACATGCATTAAAACTGTGGGCCAAATATATCACCGCATTGGATGAAATAAGTAATTGGAAATAATGGTGGGCCAGACTTACGTTGATGATTAAGCCAAAGCAAATATTGATTGGGCGCTTCCATAAAATGAACTCTTGATACAAGATTTTACCATAGGGACGAAAAGCTTCAGCATTAATTTAAACTACCAGATTTGAGGAAAAAGCAGGGGTACATGCTTGTAAAGCAGTTATACTTGCAGCAGATACACAATTGCAGCGAACAGCAGAGGTATGTAGAATAGTTACTTGACAGCAGCAGAAAAGACAAAACCAGCAAGCCAAGGGCCGGAAAAGGGCTGAGTGAAATTGATATATGTAACTAAAAATGTGAATGTAGATGTTTTCATTAATTTTATATTGTTTGTGATGCAAAGGCAAGTCTCCATAGGCAAAAAAAATTCCACTGTAATATTGAAATTTGTACATATTGTTATATTTTCTGAATGAGCTGGACAAAGGAATGAGAAGGCAGAAGTCAAAGAGTCATGGCTGTTCACTCCAAATTCTCTGTAGAATACAAACAGTCAAGAGGTGAACTCTATAAATGATATTTCATAGATATGCATAGAAAGCTTAGAGAATGCAGAATTGAGACAAAGAGGATAAGAAGAAGGAGGAGGAGATAGAGATGTTGTGAAGAATCAGAGAAGATATAAGACAAATAAGAAAGCTGGAGGACAACAGTGAAAAAGGAACAAAACAGAGCTGATATCCAAGGTAATTCAGCGTATGATTTTTGAAAGAGTGAGGAAGTTGGAACTTCCATATCAAGTTGGAGCTTGATAGATGTCATTTGTAGCTGACTGAGGTTGGAGCCTCCTGTAGGTTGGAGCCTGCAGAAAATAGTTGGGAGTTGGAGCTTCCTTGCAAGTTGTAGCTTGTAGAATTGAGGTAGGAGCCTCTTGTAGGTAGGAGCCTACATAAAATTAGTGGTGAGAGGGAGTTGGAACTTGCCTTTGCATCACAGCAATAATAAGATGTGGTTTTATCCCTTTATGGGTTTCCACTTATATTTGTTGTCTATATGCATGATGATTATGTGTTGATACTCTGTATTTATTCTGCTTAATACCTGCTGCTCATTTATTAAGATTGTTGTTCCATTGTATATTAAGTTGATTTCATAATTATGACGTGAATGAGTATAAAAGAAAGTTTAATAAGAACATGATTGCAGTAAACTGATTCACCCCCCCCCCCTCTCAGTTTAACCAAGGGTTCAACATGACAAGTTATGCACTCTTGTACGTGCCTCAGCACGTCCCCCTTGAGCCCACGACAAGATAAACGCTCACGTATGGTATGGTAAGTCTTGAGAAAACCCATATGTACTGCAAGAGGGTAGTCGTGAGCTGCTTGCATAACCTTCTCTTTGACCTGGGATCCCGACACTAAGTATATTCAATCTTTGTAGTAGTTCACATCATCCATCACCCGGAATATATCATCCCCATGTGTGTCATCTAGTATCTCACAGGAATGTTCGTCTTTAGAATACTCAACCAAGAGTTGGGCCTTCCGATCATGTGAAATGTCCATCATAGAGATTATTGGGGCCTCTGGGAAAGCGCATCTCCAACTATGTTGTGCTTTCCCTTTGTGTACTCGATCTCAAAGTCGTAATCCTGGAGCTTACTCACCCATTTATGTTGCCTCACCTGCAATGTATGATACTTCAGGAAGAATCGATGATTTTTGTGATGAGTCTTCACCTTGAACCGGTTCCCCACCAAGTACTGTATAAATTTGGCCAAGGCTTGCAACACGGCCAACATCTCCTTGTCTTAAATGAAGTCGGTCATGGGGTAGCAACTTTCTACTCTCAAAGGCTATGGGGTGGCCTCCCTTCGTCAACACGGCCTCCCTCACTTGAAGCATCAAGCTCCAATACAAACGGTCGAGTGAAATCAGGCAAAGCCAAAATAGAACAGTTGCTCATGACCTTCTTACGACGCTCAAATGCCTCCTCTGCTACCTGCGTCCACTCAAAAGCCCCCTTCTTCCACAAGTTCGTGAGGGGTGCTGCAAGCTGTGAGAATCCTCTCACGAATCTCCTGTAGTATGTACAAATTCCCAGGAACCCCCTTAGCTCAGTCACATTCCTGAGTGTTGGCCAATCCAAAATGGCCCTGATCTTCTCCTGGTGTACCTTTACTCCATCCTCTAGGCCAATCACAAGCCCAAGGTACAACATTTATGTCAATCCAAACTCACATTTGAACATCTTCGGATACATTTGTTTCTCCTCTAGTATGCGAAGTACTACCTCCAAATGTTGAAGGTGCTCCTCCCACGTCCGACTATAGATGAGTATGTCGTCAAAGAAGACAAGGACAAAGCGCCGCAACTTCCCAAGGAATACATGGTTCATAGAAGACTCAATAACTAGGTCCAAACTCCATGTTACACTGCTCATGTGATGATGATTATATGTTTGTTGGATTCCTCTTTCGGAGAGGTGCAATATTGATCTAAAGATCATCTTGTTTGGATGAGCAGAACATATATTTTGATTTTATTTTCCACACATCTGCAAGGTCAGCCATATTTGTAATGTAGGCTTGTAAGCCCAATAGATGTGTCACACACCCTCATTGATGGATATAAATTGGAGAGACTTGGAGATCATTTTCTCATCAACTCATCACACATTCTCTCTTGTGATCTGATTGATTCGATTAACCTTTGGTGGCCTCTTTCTCTCACACTTGCGGAGCTGGAGCTAGGAAAAAGTGCAGACTGTTTTAGGGTTGTTTTGCTGGTGCGTTGACCAACATTTATTGTGGTCAAAAGTTGGATTTTTGACCTCCAACAAGTGCAGAAATTCCGATCTCTTGAGGTCACATTAGAGGGCACAAAGATCGAGGAAAAGATACCATTGACCAAGGCCCTAATCTGCAGCGTTGACATCTTGTGTTGACTTTTTATGTTGACCAACGTTGACTTTTTGGAGCTGTCTTTGAGGGGTGTGTGTGACACTTGGAGGATTGGCTAATCTGACGTTGAGAAAGACTTTGTTGGCTGGTGCATCCTATTAACTGTCGTAATGCACACTACTCTCTATCTTTGCTGGAGAAGAAGAATTGTAAATTCTGATCTATATTATTGCCTTGTCTTCTATTGATCTATTATTATGTTCTATCAGCATTTTACGTAAATTGTATCGAGCCTAAAAGAAAAATTGAAGTAAAACTGCATTAAGCATAGAACATACCATGTCTGTCTAAATTTAATACCTTGATAAAGCAGAAAAACCCCAAAATACCAATGCTTGAGCAAGTTTTGGGGAAGTTGGGAAAATGTTAGGGCTTGGTGTGAATTTTACTCAATTAAGGAGAGAATACCCTCAAGGAAATATATAAATACAAAAGGAATGAATTCATTTGGATCATCATTGGATTGGAACAATTATCTCTGTTTTCTTTGAGCCCGAGGCTATGAGGGCTTTAAGACCCCTTCTCCTAATGATTTTGGTGGTGAAAGATTGCATGCTAGGTGATAAACTTCTTTCTATTTTTTATCTTTCTTATCTTGTTCTCGGACGAGAATTTCTTTACATAGGGAAAAAAAAGATAGATTGGTGGAAGGATCTGAAGTGAAGCAAATCGACCTACAGTTGGACGAAATTTTCCCAGGGCATGTTTGCAGTCCATCCTGAGGCAACTAAAGCTTCCTATATTGCAAACAGAAGCTTGAGGAACTCCGAAGTTATCTGAGGTAGACAAACTCGGAGTTTCTCCCGTGATAGAGTGACAAGGCTGAAACATTCAGTGGCAACAAAATGAGGTCTGAGGAAGACCACTGAATCTCTCTGTGACCTGAGATTTATAGAATGCGAAGATACTTCTGAACTTCGAATAGTCTGAAGCCTTTGAAAACATAACCGAAGCCTTCCAACATATACGATTTGTCTTGAAATTTTTCAGTCAAGGTCCTGAGGCAGATGCATAAGTGTTTACAGAGGGAGTTCATAGGTCTTTAAACTCAGAATTAGCCTTCCTACGATAGACTGGGATTTGAGGGTATTTCATTCAGTCTATTAGTTGTCAATAAACAGAATCAAATCACAGATAGATAGATGTGTAACTAATTATTGGATTACCTTTCTATGGATTCATTGTCTTTACTCGAACAAGTGACAATGTGAATGAATGAACAATGCTACAGGGGTTGATGAGTTAGCATTGATAATTGATGAGAATCCATCTAATACTGTGTTATTAAAAGAATTTTTAGTTTTGTCATTGATTGAACGAAGAAATGTTAGTGGAAACTGTAAAGTTTCTCAATTGCACAGTTACTACCTATTTCCTTATCGAATAAGGGAAATAATTCTGATGGAGACTATAGTTCTTTAGGAAACCGTAAGTACAAAATTTCTCTAGGTCAATGCAGTGGTATCAGAGCTTGCTCTCTTGCCAGTCTAGAGGGTGATTGAATATGGAACAGCTGGAAAACTTTGTTGGCAAGGAATATGTAAATTCGTGGCAGAAGTTAGAAGAGCAGCAACCAGAAACTACTAAAAGACTGCAAGAAGGGAGAAAAATGTCCCCCACAAGATTAGAAGTATTTAACAAAAAGGCTGTAGTATCTAAGGAAAATGAAAAATATCAATCCCTAGAACTCTATGATAAGAGCACACAACAGAAAGGAGGTATATGGAACGTTTTTCTGGCTAGCTGCAAGAAAGTCAAATCAAATGATATTGATGATAAGCCCAAGCCTGTAAAATAAAGCCATGGCCAGTGGTAACAATACTAAAGATAAAAGAAGTTGGCTAAATCTCAGGGAACAAGATGGACTTCTCAAGGAAAGGGACAATTGTTCTGATAGTAATATCATTCAAATTTTAGATATGCTAAATACAGATGCAGAGGATGAAAGTATTCTTGATATAGGATAAGGTAAAGACAATAGTACCCCCTTTGATAGTGTGATGATGAATCCTCCATCCAGAAAGTTTCCCCTCGAACAAGACTCAGCAACAAAGGTAGGTTCCAATATTTGGTTGTGGCTATACAAGAAGCAGACAAGTGCCTGTGAGGATCTAGCAAGAGAAGAAAGGAAGCATGAAGGTGATTTGCAAATATTTGCTTCAAACACTGAGTATGGAGTAGGGACAGAACATGGTCAAAAATCATAATTTACAAAGGTGTTTGTTGATGATTTTGATGGTGCTTTTGTTAAAATGGACAAGGACATTTTTGCAATATAAATTAAGAATTATAAAAGCATGGAAGAAATTGCACAACCACCTACAATTTCTTGAATTCACTAAACTCATGTACATATACTGGCTGCATAAAGAACGGTAGCGTACAAAATTTAGAGTATGGAATTGAATTTTTAAAGTCAATTAAAATATTGATTCACTCCCAACCCTATCTAAATAGTTTTCCTAATAATTTGTATCAAAACAATTTCCTCAGAAGAATCTTGATCACTCAAAGGGAGAACTATCAATATGGGAAGACAAGAGGGAGTATCTTCTATAAAATGGACTTGCATATTATGACACATGAAAATTAATATGGTACTATCTATCAATAGACAAGTTGTTAACAAGCTACTCCTACTCCTTACTATAAACCACCAGATTCTTTGATCACTTTTACTACTCACCACCAAATTTTTTGATCACTTTTACTCCTTACAGTAAACCATTTTTTGTTCACACCACAAAGGGTAGCTTAAGAGCATGTTAGCAACCTGTACCACCAAAGTCCATAGGTGACATACAACTTCCTTTTACAATGCAATAAATATATGTCAATATACCACCAAATTCCTCTCACTTTTTAATTCTCAACTTATTTTTCCTCGCCACTATTTTTTCTTCCATTACTCTTTATATATATATAACTTTATTTTTTAAGTTTTCATTTTATTTTATCTTATTTTATATTTGATTAAGCTACCCACTCTATGTGAGAAGAAAATACACAGGTACCATGGTGGAAATCTCTGTTGTCATTGTATTGAATTTCAATAGACTAGACCTTTTATCTTTCAATGTCTACGTTGTCATCCTGTTGAATTTCAGGAGTTTGTTTAATTATGAGGCTGTGGCCATTTCAGACCATTGCAGTTGTGGCAGTTTGGGAAGGTTTGATTCAGCTGGGATCACTGCACAAGGTCTATATATCTGTATACCATATCATTAAATTAAGCATTTTGATTATAGATTTTTTTACAGTAAAAATAAATTATGTTGAAATTGTTTTTGAATGGTATCATGTAGATTTTTGGGTGAAAATTTCACTCATCATTAAGAACATAAATATTCATTTATCATTACTTAATTGATCAAGGTTAATTAAGTGAAAATGATAGATAAAGTGTTCACCAAAAACTTCGGAAATATTCATCTAAAGAAAATCTGTCACCCAAAGAAAATTTTCCAAATCGACAAAATAATAAGAGAAGGCAGCGGATGTATGTCTACTTGACAACCTTTCATCACTATCCCAAATTCATGTGGATCAAATTTAAATTCACAAAGGGGTCCCAGTCACATGAAAAATGTGGAAGAATTTTTTGCGGCTTTTGAATGTTAAAAGACTACAGAAAGAATAATGAGAAAATGGAGGGGATAAAAATCACCCGTTTGTAGCCAATCTCTTAAGACAAAGGAAAGGTGACAAGGGAAAAGCAGTAAAATAATGCTTAGGAAATATGATGTGAAGCACTGGAAAATTTATGGGATTAGATGAAGAAAAACTCGTGATAGAGGAGGAAGAATGCCTAGTGTCTACTTTCACTAGTTCTGAAGGACAAGCTTGTGAATTGATAAACAAAGCTGGTGGAAATATAGAATATCTTCTTGAAACTATTGTTAATGAATTGTAGTCCCAAAAGGATACTCAGTTGGATAGCAACTTGCAGAGAACTATGCACACTCACGATCAACATAGTATGGCACATTGTGCTAATGATCTCCAACTACGTCCATTTTAGAAAAAGGAATCATTTTTACATTTGAAATTGAAGAAACAGTTAGACTTCCATCCAAAAATTTGTTGTCATCCTTTGACAATTCCCTGGGAAGTGCTTTTCAACAAGATTTACATCTTATGGGCAGAGATGCACTGAAAAGTTTAAACACATGAGACAATTGTTGAGAAGGAATGCCCATCTATCTATCAAATAGCTTGGTTTGGAAAATTTTCATATATAATTGGTGATCTTCCTGTTGGAGATTACTATATTCACTTAGCAGAGATCATATTCACAAATGGCCTATCTGGGATGCGAGGTTTTAATGCCTTTATACATGAGGATAAGATTCTTTCTGAGCTTGACATATATTCTCGGGTTGGATCAAACATTCCACTTGTTTTGATGGATACTCCGGCACATGTTATTGATGGAGGAACTTTAACTCTTAGATCTGAAGCAGTCACTAGTAGCCCTATTGTATGCGCCAGCTACATTATAAAGGACGTTCTTTTCCTTGATTTTCCTCCTGTACTATAACTACAGTTACTTCAAAATGTAATGTAGTGGGGAACATTTTCCAATGGACATGCATATGATCAACAGTAGACAAACAGACTATAGCTTGTGATGAAGATGATTTTCATGGCAGATATTATGATAAGTCAACAATGGACAATAACCTGAGTCAAGTATTATGATATGGAATGTTTGTTGTGAAACCAGCTCCAAAAATAGAAGAAAAGAGATATCAACTCCTTAGAAATAAGCCACTTCGAGGGGGAAACCTCCAATACATTACATGAATGAACAATTCTTGGATGATTCAAATTATAAAACCTCCTTTCTATATATAGGAGTCCATGGGGCCAGAATGTAATCCTAGTGGGGCCACAATGTAATCCTAGCCGACCTAATAATAATAATTTAAGGGCACAATAATAACAATATGGTGGTTACAAGGGTACAATAACAACAATAAGGGGGTTACACTAACAATAATAAGGGACTATACTAGTAATATAGGGACCTAACATGCCCCTCTCCTTCAAAAAAGTGTTGTCCTCAACGCTTGAGTAGCTCTGGGTGCTTTTGTATAAAATTGTCATCCTCCCATGTAGAATCTTCAGTGGGTAAGTTCTTCCACTTGATGAGATACTCTGAAATTGATCGATTCCGTAGCTGTCGAGTTCTTGTTTCCATGACCACTTCAGGTTCCAATATTATTTTTCCTTCCTCATCGAGTTCTGGAAATATTGTTTGAACTGGAAGATTTTCACCTATAACCTTCTTTAAGCATGAAACATGGAAAACTGGATGTACTCGCGAAGAAGCAGGAAGCTCCAATTTCTATGCCATAGTACCAATCTTTTGCAACACCTTGTAAGGACCATAGTACTTTGGCGATAATTTATTATCCTTCTTAGCTTGCTTGAGGGACATTTGTTTGTATGGTTGTAGCCGTAAAAATACCCAGACTCCTACATCAAAACTTCTCTCATTGCGATGTTGATCTGCGTGTTGTTTCATTCGATTTTGTGCCAAATTTAGGTTGCCCTTTAAGAGTTGGAGAACTTCTTGTTGATGCTCGATGTGATCTTCCACTGCTTGAACCTTCGAATTTTCTCTTAAAGATGATGTGATGGATGGTGGATGATATCCATAAAGTGCCATAAATGGGGTCATTTTTGCTGCAGTATGGAAGGAAGTGTTATACCACCATTCAGCGAGAGGTAACCACTTGACCCATTGTATTTGTTTATCAGATACAAAACAACGAAGATATCCTTCCAAACATTTATTTACTATCTCAGTTTGACCATCAGATTGAGGATGATAAGATGAGCTATGAGCTAATTGAGTACCTAAACAAGAAAATAACTTCGTCCAAAAATTTCCAGTAAAAATGGGATCTCTGTCGCTCACAATAACCCTTGGGCTTCCATGTAGCTTTTGAATTCTATCCATAAATGTAGTAGCAACTGTACTTGTTTTAAATGGATGAGATAATGCACAAAAGTGTGCATACTTGGTAAGTCTATCAACTACCACCATGATGACACTCTTTCCTTCAGACTTAGGTAAACCTGTGATAAAATCCATTGAAATCTCCTCCCAACGTTGACTTGGAATGGATAAAGGTTGTAGAAGTCCCAGGGTCTTAATTGTATCCACTTTATTCTGCTGGCAAACCAAACATTCCGCCACAAAATTTTGAATATCAGATTTAAGGCCATCCCAAAAAAATTCTTTCTTCACCATGTGGTAAGTTTTTAAAAATCCTGAGTGTCCTCCTAAAGGAGAAGTGTGCAATTCCAAAAGAATCTTTTGTTTTAGTTGGGAATTCTTACAAAGATATAAGCGAGCTTTGTACCATAAGGAATCATTTTTCCAACTAAATGTATCAGATGTACTAGGATCTTGTTGCAATTTTTGAATGAGTGTCCACACGTCTTCGTCCTTCTTCCATTCATCTCTTGCTTCGGTTATCCAATCTGGTTGGATAATAGAAATGGCACAAAGAAATGCTTCCACCTCTTCATTTTTTCTTGAGATTACATTTGCAACAACATTTAGCTTCCCTTTTTTGTATATTATTTCAAAGTCATAACCCAACATCTTTGTGACCCATTTTTTCTGCTCTTCTGAAGATAGTCTTTGTTCCAAAAAGTGTTTAAGACTATCATGATCAATTTTTACCTTGAAGTGTCTTCCCATTAGGTAAGTTCTCCATTTCTTTAGTGCATACAGTATTGCTAACATTTCCTTCTCATAAATAGGTTTCTGTAAATACTTTCCTTTGATTGGACGACTTTCAAAAGCAATGGGTCTTCCTTCCTGCATTAAAACTGCACCAATTCCATTTCCTGAGGCATCACTTTCCACAATAAAGGTTTTTGTGAAGTCTGGTGTAGCTAAGACCGGTGCTAGGCACATTGCCTCTTTAAGACGTTCAAAGGCCTTAGTTGCTTCAGGAGTCCATGAAAATGCATCTTTCTTAAATAATGTTGTTAGAGGTGCTGCTATTCTCCCATAATTCTTAACAAACTTGCGATAATACCCTGTTAACCCGAGAAATCCTCGCAACTGCTTTACGGTTGTGGGGACTTTCCATTCCTTAATGGCTTTAATTTTGTTAGGGTCTACTTTAACACCCTCGTGAGATACAATATGACCCAGATATTCCACCTCTTGTACTCCAAAGAAACATTTGGATGTTTTTGCATATAATTGTTTCTCCTACAATAGTTTGAGCACCCTGTCAACATGTTGAGCATGATCCTTCCAAGACCTGTTGTAGATTAGTATATCATCAAAAAATACTAGCACAAATTTTCTAAGGAAGGGTTTGAAAATGGAATTCATCAACCCTTGAAATGTAGAAGGTGCATTGGTAAGGCCAAAGGCATGACCAAAAATTCATAATGACCCTCATGAGTTTGAAATGATATTTTTGGAATATCTTCAGCCTTCATTATAATTTGATGATATCCTGAACGAAGATCCAACTTGGTAAAATAAATTGCTCCATGTAATTCATCCAATAATTCATCAATCACAGGAATGGGAAATTTATCTTTAATGGTGAGCTTATTGAGCTCCCTATAATCTGGACACATTCACCATGATCCATCCTTCTTGTGTACCAATACTACGGGAGTAGAGAAAGAACTTTGACTAGGTTGAATTATACCTGCCTCTAACATTTCTGCAATCGTACGTTCAATTTCGCTCTTTTGGAAGTAAGGATATCTATAAGGCCTGATGTTTGGAGGAACACTTCCTGGAATCAAATGAATAGCATGATCATGATCACGAATAGGTGGGAGTCCTTTGGGAGTTTCAAACACCTTGGAATGATTGTCCAAGACTTTTGGTGATCTGCAGAAATAGATGATTTTGATGTCGGAACTTCTAGTGAGCATAATTGTGCAATTACGCCTCGTTGTTCTTTCTTTAGAAGCTTTGTCATGACATTAGAGCTTATTATCCTTCCTGGCTTCCCTTCAATACCCCTTAATTCGACTTCCTTTCCTTCTGAAAAAAATTTCAAGAAAAGTTCTTGAAAATTAAAAGCTACCGTCCCCAAAGATTGTAACCATTGTACTCCTAGTACAACATCAGCACCTCCCATAGGAATGGAAAGTATTGGACTAGTCAATACATATTCCCCCATGGTTAGCTTGATATTATGGCATTTTCCAGAGCAATTTATAGTTCCTCCATTTGCAACCATCACTTGACATTTTGGTGCTCGGTATAGGAAACAATTTAATTCCTTGGCTACCTTACAATGAATAAAATTATGGGTGCTACCTGAATCAATCAACACTATTACCTTTTTCTTCTTGATTTGTCCTTCTATCTTGAGAGTTTGAGTGGTAATTCCTGCCAGTGCATTACACGATATGGTCGGATTCATTTCTTCCTCTTCTAGGGTTGGTTCCTGGTGTATATCCTCTTCTTGTTCATTTTCTTCTTCCTCTTCACAATCTATGTAAAATATTTTTTTCTCAGCACACTTATGACCTTTAGTGTATTTTCTATCACAACTGTAGCAAAGCCCTTTTGCTCTTTTTTCTTCCAATTGTTGTGGTGTCAACCTTGTAGGTTGTGGAAATCTAGGAGAAGCAACACTTCCCTCTTTATAGAAGTGAGTGGTAGGCTTCATTGTCACCATAATTTTACATTCAATTTTTCTTGCCAACCTGAATGCCTTCTCCAATGAATCAGGTTCAAAAACACAAACTTCATGTTGGATGTTATCCTTTAAAGTACCTATGAAGAGATCAATCTTGTGTTCCTATGGAATATCAGTTACCCTTATATTCAAATTTTGGAAGTCCTCAATGTGCTCCCCCATTAAACCCTTTGTTGAAAATGCAACAAGATGATGGAGCTTAGTGAAATGAAGTCGCCTTCACTAAGTGGGCCCGTAGGCTATTTTTGGCGCAAAGTCTATTTTTAGACTATGTCTATTTTTAGACATATGGAGCATGGTCTAGTAGTTGCATTATGCTATTCTTGGATGATTGGTCGAGTTGGTAAAATTAGATGGACCTCTATTTTTAGACATTTGGGCGGAGTCTATTTTTAGACTGCCAGGCTAAAAATAGAAAAGTCAAATATTATTAACCCTTAATAATATTTGGACTATAAACTTCAGTTTATCCTCTTGCAGCACTTCAGTTGGAGCTACGGATGTGGCCCATGCACCTGATAGAAGGAATTACGCTATTCCTAGGGGTTTGGTGAGCTCATGCATGGTTGACTTTAGTTAGAACTCAAGTGGCGGAGTTTGGTGGAGTTGATGAGACAGTTGGTGGAGTTGTGTTTTGTTTAACTTAGTTGAACTAGTTGTATTTAGTTTAACTGGCTAATACACTAGAGATGAGTGGGGTGAATTAAATATTATTTAATTCACTAAACATTAACTCATTATTCAGCTAAAGAAACACATCAGTTGACTGCAGTGCATGGACAATTTAGTGAAGACCAGTGGAAGAGGTAGATGAAAGGGTGAGTTTGCTATTAGTTGCGACATTAGTTGTCGTGTGAGGTTACCTGAGAAAATTCGAGAGATTGCCAACCAAGGGATTGCGCGGATCGACGGAGATTCGATCTTGGATCTCTCATTACACCAACTTGGATTGCGCAGTAGAGGCAGGCAAATAGTGGATGAGTTTTGAACCGTGACTTGTTCAAAACTGAGCTAGTTTGTGTGTAACTTTTGGAGACAGTACTGAGTACTTGTGAGGAGCATTGTACTGAGATTGTTACATGTTATCTTCTATTATAATATACAAAATAGCTGGGGGTTTTCAGCTATAAGCTTTCCCCATTACATATTGTGTTTATGTGCGCATGCGACTGTTTCTATTTCCGCATATTGATGATCAATTGTAGAAGAGGTTATGTGTTATGCATGAATTTGAATTAGTGTGTGACCAGGATAATCTCGGTGGATAAATATTCATTATTCAGCAAATTTCTACATGGTATCGGAGTGAATTGATCATCGGGATCTATTACAGTGATTACAATTATTTCGGTAGACAGAGTCTGTAACGGGCCAGGTAGCCTCTGGATCCATCCTTTCTCTGAAAGGTGATATATCCAGTAAATGCCCCTACATTCGATCTCTGTGCTAGAAATAATTTGTTCTCACAGATCCAGAAGCAGTTGAGTTTTGAGCTTGGAATTTGAATTTTGCAGCAGATTGTTTTCTTGGTGCCGGAGTTGAAATGTCTTTCAACGGTTTGCGACTCGAATATGCCCTTGAGGGAAGTTCGAATTATGTTGCATGGAAAGACCGGATGGAGGTGGTATTAGATGATAACGGGCTGAAGGAGTTCGTAGATATGGATGTCCAAAAGCCTACTGATCCTGCTGAAGTTGAGGCTTGGCAAAAGAAGATGGCTAAATGTCGAAGGATTCTGTTGGAGGGCGTGAAGGATCACATTGTATCCAGCCTGCATGGAAAAGCTTCTCCATATTTGATGTGGAAAGTGTTGACAGATCTATTCCAGAGCAAGAGCGACCAAAGGAAGCTGGTGCTCAAGGTTAAACTCAGAAACATTAAGATGGAGAAAGGCGACAGTATCGCCAAGTACCTCACGAAGTTCACTCAATGCAGAGATGAGCTGGGAAGTGTGGGGGTGACTGTCGATGATGAGGACTTGGTGGACCTGGCTCTCCTTGGTCTTTTGAAGAGTTGGCATTCCTATCAGGACTCTGTCAATGGTCAGGAGAAGTTGCCAGGATGGGAGCGACTTTGGTCGGATCTCATGCAAGAGGAGATAAGGCGGACTACCAGGGACGGATCTTCATCAAAGGCATATGATGAAGAAAATTGCGCTTTGGCTGCCAAAGCAAAGAAGGGGAAGAGAAAGAAAGCTTCTCAGTCTGGTGCGAAAGGCAAGAAGCAAGACATGTCCAAGGTGAAGTGTTTTCACTGTCACCAGCACGGACACTATGCCACAAATTGTCCGCAGAAGAAGAAAATTAAGAAGGCTGCTAGATCTGCAGCGGGAGAGGCATTGGCCTCCCAGTTCGAACTGGATTTTTCACTGATCGCATGCTTGGTCTCAAGTGTGATGGGATCAGTATGGTTCTTGGATAGTGGTGCGTCATTTCACATGACAGGAGATCGGGATCTGTTTTCAGATCTGGAGGAAAAAGATCTTGGAGTGCACATCGAGATGGGCGATGATGGTAGATACAGTGCGACCAGTATCGGTACCATTTCCTTTGAGAGGGAGTCTGGTAAACCCTTCATATTGAAGGAAGTATTGCATGTTCCAGGATTGATGAAGAATCTGATCTCTATGGCGATGTTGGAAGACAAGGGGTACGATGTGGTCTTCAGCGAGGGAAAGGCTTTCCTGCACAGTAAGACAACTGGAGAGACCCGGAAGATAGGGGTTCGAGTCAAGAACCTTTATTAGTTGCAAGTAGATGGCAGCGCAACAATGGCATGCAAGGCGGAAGGAGTGGTGAGCCGGGTTGATGGCGAGCTGTGGCACCAGAGATTGGGCCACCTTCACCATGGAGCCTTGAAGATACTGCAGCAGATTTCTACTGGGCTTCCTAAGGGCACTCTTGCGCAGTCAGATCAGTGCAAGGGGTGTACCTTGGGGAAGTATGTGAAAGCCACCTTTCACGAGAAGGATAGTCGCGCCACGACGATCCTTGAGAGAGTTCACACGGACGTGTGTGGTCCTTTCTCAATTGCTTCGAAAACAAAGCACAGGTATTATGTGATATTTGTTGATGATTTCTCTCGAAAGTGCTGGATCTTCTTCATGCAAAAGAAGAGTGATACATTCGTGAAGTTCTGTGAGTTTAAAGCACTGGTCGAGAAGGAGTCGGGGAAGAAGGTGATTGCTCTAAGGAGTGACAATGGTGGTGAATTCATCTGTTGAATTCAAAAGGACTTTTGCGGCGCAGAAGGGATTCGGAGAGAGCTCATCGCACCCCATAACCCACAGCAGAACGGGGTGGCTGAGCGGAAGAACAGAACGATCGTGGGTGCTGCACGGCGATGTTGCATGATCAGGGCCTACCCCTTCACTTGTGGGCTGAGGCATGCAATACAGCAGTGTATGTGCAGAACCGTTGTCCTCACAAGGTTCTTGGCATGAGTACACCAGAGGAGGCTTATTCTGGCAAGAGGCCTGATATTTCCCATTTGCGGATTTTCGGATCTCCTGTCCACATGCATGTGACGAAGGATGCAAGAAGGAAGCTGGATCCAACTGCTGAAGTTGGAATATTTGTGGGGTACACTGATACACCTCACAACTATCGGGTGTATGTGCCAGACAGTCGCAAGACTGTTGTGCGACGGGATATAAAATTTCAGGAGGAGAAAGCCATGCAGTGTTCGCTTGAGAGGGAGCTACACTTGCATGCGGATGAGGAGCTGTTAGTTCCTAAGGAGGAGCTTCCGGATGTGGATCAGCCACAAGAGGAAGTTCAGGAGGTGGAAGAAACCACCCATGCAGCGCCAACCATCAGAGGGCGCAAGCGCACTACAGAAGCTGAGCGACTGGCTCAAGATGCAGAGAGGGTTGTAGGACCACCTACAGCACAGCGCAGACAGAGACAGTCACCGGACCGGTACACTGGATACATGGCTCTTGTGAGAAAATGTGTCGTGACAGAGCCATCCTCTTTCGAGGAAGCTGTGGAGGACCTCGCATGGGTAGATGCCATGGTGGAAGAGTATGATTCGATTGTCAGAAACAGTGCATGGGAGATTGTCCCAAGACCGGAAGGGAAATCAGTGGTGGGTTCGCGATGGATCTACAAAGTGAAGCAGGCGGATGACGGGAGTGTGGAGAAGTACAAGGCAAGATTTGTTGCCCGTGGCTTCTCACAGATCGAGGGGATCGATTATGAGGAGACCTTTGCACCTGTCGCAAGGTACTCTTCCATACGAACGATCCTAGCTCTCTCAGCGCAGATGGGATGGCACATCCATCAGATGGATGTGAAGACTGCGTTCCTCAACGGAGTCATTGAGGAGGAGGTGTACATAGAGCAGCCTGAAGGTTTCGAGATCTTCAGCAGTGAGTCGCATGTTTTCCAACTCAAGAGAGCACTGTACGGGCTGAAGCAAGCACCTCGTGCTTGGTACACATGGATAGACAGTTATTTCACTGGACTTGGATTCTCCAAGAGTGAGGCGGATCTGCATGCAGTTGTGGTGGAGGGTTGCTGATCATTGTGCGTATGTAGATGATCTGATTTTGACGGGTGATGAGCTGTTGATGCTTTCATGCGGAGGATCTTGCTAGAGAGTTTGAGATGAAGGACTTGGGCCTCCTTCATTATTTCCTGGGATTGGAGATTTGGCGGCGCGGTGGAGGACTCTGGTGTTTATTTCTCGAGTATGTATGGAGATCTTGGAGAGGAGTTCAACATGCATGATTTGCAAGCTGTTGATACTCCTCTTCCTGGTGGTTGGAGGAAGGAGGATGCTACTTGACGGGTAGTGGATGCCAGCATCTGGCATCGGCAGTTGGTGGGGTCGCTTATGTATCGGTGATACACGACTAGATATATGCTATGCTGTTAACCAGCTTTCGCAAGCTATGGTTAAGCCTACCAAGCTCTTCTGGAAGGCAGGCAAGCATGTATTGCGTTATCTTAGTGGCACATCGGGATATGGTCTATGGTACAGACAGGAGGATGGAGCGAAGCTTTGTGGCTTCACTGATGCAGATTGGGCAGGGAGCCCAACAGACCGAAAGAGCACATATGGAGGGATCTTCAGTATCGGGTCCATATCAGTTTCCTGGTACAGCAGGAAGCAGAGATCCGTGGCACTCAGTTCAGCAAAGGCCGAGTACATGGCAGCGAGCTTGGCTGCATGCGAGGCTATTTGGATGAGGAAGATCCTCGTTGGATTGTTCGGGTCACACTTGGAGCCTACTGTGATTTATTGTGATAACCAGAGTTGCATTAAACTCTCGGCTAATCCAGTATTTCATGATAGATCCAAACACATCGACATCAGGTACCATCATATCAGAGATTGTGTGCAGTGGAGAATCATGTTACTTTCATATATTCCCACGGAGGATCAGGATGCTGACATCTTGACGAAGGCGCTCACCAGGAGCAAATTCGAATTCCACAGAGGCAAGATAGGGGTTGCAGATAATTCATATCTTGTTGAGAGGGAGTGTTGAAAATGCAACAAGATGATGGAGCTTAGTGAAATGAAGTCGCCTTCACTAAGTGGGCCCGCAGGCTATTTTTGGCGCAAAGTCTATTTTTAGACTATGTCTATTTTTAGACATATGGAGCATGGTCTAGGAGTTGCAGTATGCTATTCTTGGAATATTGGTCGAGTTGGTAAAAATAGATGGACCTCTATTTTTAGAAATTTGGGCGGAGTCTATTTTTAGACTGCCAGGCTAAAAATAGAAAAGTCAAATATTATTTACCCTTAATAATATTTGGACTATAAACTTCAGTTTATCCTCTTGCAGCACTTCAGTTGGAGCTACGAATGTGGCCCATGCATCTGACAAAGGAATTACGCTATTCCTAGGGGTTTGGTGAGCTCATGCATGGTTGACTTCAGTTAGAACTCAAGTGGCGGAGTTTGGTGGAGTTGATGAGACAGTTGGTGGAGTTGTGTTCGGTTTAACTTAGTTGAACTAGTTGTATTTAGTCTAACTGACAAATAAACTAGTGATGAGTGGCGTGAATTAAATATTATTTAATTCAATAATTATTAACTCATTATTCAACTAAATAACACATCAGTTGACTACAGTGCATGGACAGTTCAGTGAAGACCAGTGGAAGAGGTAGATGAAAGGGTGAGTTTGCTATTAGTTGCGACATTAGTTGTGCATGAGATTTTCACAAGCATTGGAGGAGATTGCCAATGAGGATTGCGCAGTTGAAGCCAAGGAGATTCGAACTTGGATCTCTCATTACACCAACTTGGATTGCGCAGTAGAGGCAGGCAAATAGTGGATGAGTTTTGAACCCGTGACTTGTTCAAAATTGAGCTAGTTTGTGTGTAACTTTTGGAGATAGTACTGAGTACTTGTGAGGAGTATTGTGCTATGTATTGTTACATGTTATCTTCTATTATAATATACAAATAGCTGGGGGTTTTCAGCTATAAGCTTTCCCCATTACATATTGTGTTTATGTGAGCATGCGACTGTTTCTATTTCCGCATATTGATGATCAATTGTAGAAGAGCTTATGTGTTATGCATGAATTCGAATTAGTGTGTGACTAGGATAATATCAGTGGATAAATCTTCATTATTCAGCAAATTTCTACATGGTATCAAAGCGAATTGATCATCGGGATCTATTACAGTGATTACAATTTTATTTCGGTAGACAGAGTCTGTAACGGGCCAGGTAGCCTCTGGATCCATTCTTTCTCTGAAAGGTGATATATCCAGTAAATGCCCCTACAGTCGATCTCTGTGCTAGAAATAATTTGTTCTCACAGATCCAGAAGCAGTTGAGTTTTGAGCTTGGAATTTGAATTTTGCCGCATATTGTTTTCTTGGTGCCGGAGTTGAAATGTCTTTCAACGGTTTGCGACTCGAATATGCCCTTGAGGGCAGTTCGAATTATGTTGCATGGAAAGACTAGATGGAGGCGGTATTAGATGATAACGAGCTGAAGGAGTTCATAGATATGGATGTCCAAAAGCCTACTGATCCTGTTGAATTTGAGGCTTGGCAAAAGAAGATGGCGAAATGTCGAAGGATTCTGTTGGAGGGCGTGAAGGATCACATTGTATCTAGCCTGCATGGAAAAGCTTCTCCATATTTGATGTGGAAAGTGTTGACAGATCTATTCCAGAGCAAGAGCGACCAAAGGAAGCTGGCGCTCAAGGATAAACTCAGAAACATTAAGATGGAGAAAGGCGACAGTATCGCCAAGTACCTCACGAAGTTCACTCAATGCAGAGATGAGCTGGGAAGTGTGGGGGTGACTGTCGATGATGAGGACTTGGTGGACTTGGCTCTCCTTGGTCTTCTGAAGAGTTGGCATTCCTATCAGGATTCTGTCAATGGTCGGGAGAAGTTGCCGGGATGGGAGCGACTTTGGTCGGATCTCATGCAAGAGGAGATAAGGCGGACTACTAGGGATGGATCTTCATCAAAGGCATATGATGAAGAAAATTGCACTTTGGCCGCCAAAGCAAAGAAGGGGAAGAGCAAGAAAGCTTCTCAGTCTGGTGCGAAAGGCAAGAAGCAAGACATGTCCAAGGTGAAGTGTTTTCACTGTCACCAGCACGGGCACTATGCCACAAGTTGTCCACAGAAGAAGAAAAATAAGAAGGCTTCTGGATCTGCAGCGGGAGAGGCATTGGCCTCCCAGTTTGAACTGGATTTTTCACTGATCGCATGCTTGGTCTCAAGTGTGATGGGATCGGTATGGTTCTTGCACAGTGGTGCGTCATTTCACATGACAGGAGATCGGGATCTGTTTTCAGGTCTGGAGGAAAAAGATCTTGGAGTGCACATCGAGATGGGCGATGATGGTAGATACAGTGCGACCGGTATCGGTACCATTTCCTTTGAGAGGGAGGTCTAGAAGCAAGCCCTTCGTATTGAAGGAAGTATTGCATGTTCCGGGATTGATGAAGAATCGGTCTCTGTGCCTGGCGATGTTGGAGAACGAGGGAATGCGATGTGGTCTTCGGCGAAGGAAAGGCTTTCTGCGGTAAGACAAGCGGAGGGCCGGAAGATAGGGGTTCGAGTCAAGAACCTTTATGAGTTACCAAGTAGATGGCTACGCAGCAATGGCATGCAAGGCGAAAGGAGTGGTGAGCCGGGATGATGGCGAGCTGTGGCACCGGAGATTGGGCCACCTTCACCATGGAGCTTTGAAGATACTGCAACAGATTTCTACTGGGCTTCCTAAGGGCACTCTTGCGCAGTCAGATCAGTGCAAGGGGTGTACCTTGGGAAAATTTGTGAAATCCACCTTTCATGAGAAGGATAGTCATGCCACGATGATCCCTGAGAGAATCCACATAGACGTGTGGAACTTTCTCAGTAGCTTCGACAGCAAAGCACAAGTACTATGTGATATTTGTTGATGATTTCTCTCAGAACTGCTAGATCTTCTTCATGCAGAAGAAGAGCGAGACATACTCAAAGTTTTGTGAGTTCAAGGCGCTAGTTGAGAAGGAATCGAGGAAGCATGTGAAGGCTCTTAGGAGCGACAATGGTGGTGAATTCATCTCTGCTGAATTCAAGGAATTTTGTAGCACAGAAGGGATTCGGAGAGAGCTCATCACACCCCATAACCCACAGCAGAATGGGGTTCTTTGGCGAAAGAAACCAGAAGTGTCATAGGTCTTTGCCTGAGCGATGTTGCATGATCAGGGCCTACCCCTTCACTTGTGGGTGTAGGCATGCAATACTGCAGTGTATGTGCAGAACCGTTGTCCTCATAAGATACTTGGCATGAGTACACTAGAGGAGGCATTTTCTGGCAAGAGGCCTGACATTTCTCATTTGAGGATTTTTGGCTCACCTGTCTACATGCATGTGAAGGGCGCCCCGAGAAGAAGGCTGGATACGGCCATGAGAGGTTGGAATATTTGTGGGAGCCTGGCAGTACACCTCACAACTATGGTGTATTTTTCCGGACGGTCGCAAAGGCTTGTTGTGCGATGGGATATCAAATTTCATGAGAGAAAGCCATGAAGTGTTCGCTTGAGAGGGAGCCACACTTGCATGCGGATGAGGATACATTAGTTCCTAAGGAGAAGCTTGGGATGTGGATCAGCCACAAGAGGAAGTTCATGGAGTGGAAGAGACCACTCATGCGGCGCAGCCATCGGAGGCGCAGCGCACCTCACGAAAAGTGACGGCGGCTCAAGATGTGAGCGGGTTGTAAGGACCACCTACAGCACAAACGCAAGCAGAAAATCACCGGATCGGTACACTTGGATACATGGCTCTGATGAGAAAGTGTATCGTGATGGAGCCATCCTCTTTCGAGGAAGCTGTGGAGGATCCCGCATGGGTAGATGCCATGGTGGAAGAGTATGATTCGATTGTCAGAAACAATGCATGGGAGATTTTCCCAAGGCCGGTAGGGAAATCAGTGGTAGGTTCAAGATGGATCTACAAAGTGAAGAAATTTGATGATGGGAGCGTCAAGAAGTATAATGCAAGATTTGTTTCCCGGGGCTTCTCACAGATCGAGGGGATCGAATATGATGAAACCTTTGAACCTGTCATCGCAAGGTATTCTTCCATACGGACCATCCTTTCTCTCTCAGCGCAGATGGGTTAGCACATTCATCAGATGGATGTGAAGACTGCATTCCTCAACGGATTCATTGAGGAGGAGGTGTACATTGAGAAGCCTGAAGGGTTCGAAATCTTCAGCAGCGAGTCGCATGTGTGCGGGCTCAACAGAGCGATGTATGGGCTGAAACAAGCACCTCGTGCTTAGTACACACGGATAGACAGTTATTTCCTTGGGACTTGGATTCTCGAAGTGTGGCGGATCTAGCTTTTATTGCAGATTGGTGGAGGGGAAGTTGGCGATCATTATCTTGTATGTAGATGATCTGATTTTGACGGGTGATGAGTTGTTGATACTTTCATGCAAGGAGGATCTTGCACGAGAGTTTGAGATGAAGGACTTGGGCCTCCTTCATTATTTCCTGGGATTGGAGATTTGGTAGCGCAGTGGAGGACTGTTTGTTTCTCGGGGCAAGTATGCCTGGGAGATTCTGGAGAGGTTCAACATGCATGGCTACAAGCCTGTTGACACTCCTCTTCCTGGTGGTTGGAGGAAGGAGGATGCTACTACAGCGGAGGTAGTGGATGCCATTGTCTATCGACAGTTGGTGGGGTCGCTTATGTATCTGGTCAATACACGACCTGATATATGCTATGCTGTTAACCAACTTTCGCAAGCTATGGTTAAGCCTACAAGCTCTTGGAAAGCGGGCGGCATGTATTGCGTTATCTCGGTGGCACATCGGGATATGGTACGTGAGTAGAGACGGAGATGGAGCGAAGCTTTGTGGCTTCAGCGATGCGGATTGGGCGAGGGAGCAACGGACCGAAAGAGCACATATAGAGGATCTTTATCATCGGGTCGATAACGAGTTTCTGAAATACGTGAGAAAGCGGCAGAGATCCGTGGCACTCAGTTCAGCAGAGGCCGAGTACATGGCAGCAAGCTTGGCCGCATGCGAGGCTATTTGGATGAGGAAGATCCTCGTTGGATTGTTCGGGTTGCACTTGGAGCCTACAGTGATTTATTGTGATAACCAAAGTTGCATTAAACTCTTGGCTAATCCAGTATTTCATGATAGATCCAAACACATCGAAATCAGGTACCATCATATCAGAGATTGTGTTCAACAGAGAATCATGATGCTTTCATATATTCCCACGGAGGATCAGGATGCTGACATCTTGACGAAGGCGCTCACCAGGAGCAAGTTCGAATTCCATAGAGGCAGGATAGGGGTTGCAGATAATCCATATCTTGTTGAGAGGGAGTGTTGAAAATGCGACAAGATGATGGAGCTTAGTGAAATGAAGTCGCCTTCACTAAGTGGCCCGCGAGCTATATTTGGCGCAAAGTCTATTTTTAGACATGTCGATCATATTATATGAGTTGTAGGATGCTATTTGTGGATGGTTGGTAAAGTTGGAAAAATAGATGGACTTCTATTTCTAGACATTTGGGCGGAGTCTATTTTTAGACTGCCAGGCTAAAAATAGAAAAGTCAAATATTATTTACCCTTAATAATATTTGGACTATAAACTTCAGTTTATCCTCTTGCAGCACTTCAATTGGAGCTACGGATGTGGCCCATGCATCTGACAAAGGAATTATGCTATTCCTAGGGGTTTGGTGAGCTCATGCATGGTTGACTTCAGTTAGAACTCAAGTGGCGGAGTTTGGTGGAGTTGATGAGACAGTTGGTGGAGTTGTGTTCGGTTTAACTTAGTTGAACTAGTTGTATTTAGTCTAACTGACAAATACACTAGTGATGAGTGTTGTGAATTAAATATTATTTAATTCACTAAATATTAACTCATTATTCAACTAAAGAACACATCAGTTGACTGCAGTGCATGGACAATTCAGTGAAGACCAGTGGAAGAGGTAGATGAAAGGGTGAGTTTGCTGTTAGTTGCGACATTAGTTGTGCATGAGATTTGCACAAGAATTGGAGGAGATTGCCAATGAGGATTGCGCAGATCAAGCCAAGGAGATTCAAACTTGGATCTCTCATTACACCAACTTGGATTGCGCAGTAGAGGCAGGCAAATAGTGGATGAGTTTTGAACCCGTGACTTGTTCAAAACTGAGCTAGTTTGTGTGTAACTTTTGGAGATAGTACTGAGTACTTGTGAGGAGTATTGTGCTATGTATTGTTACATGTTCTCTTCTATTATAATATACAAATAGCTGGGGGTTTTCAGGTATAAGCTTTCCCCATTACATATTGTGTTTATGTGCGCATGCGACTGTTTCTATTTCCGCATATTGATGATCAATTGTAGAAGAGCTTATGTGTTATGCATGAATTCGAATTAGTGTGTGACCAGGATAATCTCAGTGGATAAATCTTCATTATTCAGCAAATTTCTACACCCTTTTGTTTGAGATTTATCAATTGGCTAAAGAAGGTGTTTCTCTTTGTATCCTCATAATGTGCTATCATTTCCTCCGTAAAAATTGACCAAGTGACAATTTTTTTACGGGAGCAAAGCCATCAATACCATACAAATGTATTTTGTTCTAGATGTAAAGTTGCAATGCGTACCTTTTGTGTGTTTTTCACATTATGAAGATCAAAATATTGCTCCATCTGTAGTATCCATGTTACAGGATCCTTTCCATCAAACTTCCTCATATCCATTTTTGGAATATGGTGGTTCTTCCCTCCAACAGTAGAGTTTATGAAATCACGATTAACATTTATTTTGTTCTCATCATGAGTTTCCTCTACTATCTTTTCACCATTAGGAAACATTTCTTGTGTCAACCTTGCAAACCTTCGATGTCTACTTTTAGATCCTTCTTCATGTTTTCCATGTTGTCTTTCATTTTTTCATCGATCTTAGCTTCCATGTCATCCATCTTAGCTTCCAAACCATTCATCTTAGCTTCCATGCCTTTCTTCAAACCATCCATCTTATTTTCCACACCTTTCTTCAAAACTTCCATTTCATTTTTTGTTGTTCTTTGCGAGAGAAAAATTTGTCGCACTTGCTTTTGTAATTTTGATATGTCATGTTGTCATTCTTCGTCTTCATGATTCATAGTAGAGCCTTCTAAAGGCTTAATGGGTGTTGAATTTTTTTTTGGGGCCATTTTAGAATCCAATACTGATATCTATTCTACAATATGCCCTTAGAATCAATTCAACTTGATTCTTCAAACAAGACTTATGCAATTTAGAAAAAAAATACACACCATTTACTTGCTTTTGAGGAGCTTGATATTGAAATTGAATTATCTCTATAATTGCGGATCTTCAATATCTGAAATTCAACCCTGTAGTATCCCTTTGAATATTCTTTCAAATGCCACAGGTCTGATCTGATTTGGATTCTTCAAGACAAAGTTATGTCCAATCTCCCACAATGACCCAATTTTGGACTGGTTCAGTAGAGCCAAATTGTACGACTTTCCACGTGTCACTGTTTCCTCCTTTGGATTTGAAATTGATAGAAAAAAACTACTTGAGGCCACTTTTTACGACACTCCAATCCGATGCTCAAAGAGAGATTTATGAAGATTTTCCCACGATCACCTCCTTGAGATGAAATTCAGGAGCCTGAAAAAGCACTACCTTCCACATATCATATCTCCGAAAATATTATGAACCAAGCTCTGAATTTTTTTGAAGAGTTTCCTCAGGATTGCAGCTTCACGCCCTAAAATTTCTGATTCTTAACCTTCGTAGAAAAAAAGTTATAGCGCAAATTCCACGATGACCTGTTTAGATTAAATTGAGGAGCCTACAAAAAGACCTAACTTCCACAGATCATATCTCCGAAAATAGCCCAGCGAACCAAGCTACGAATTTTTTCTTTGATGTTCCTCGGGATTTCGGCCGCACCTAAAATTTGACACGAAACTTCGTAAGTATAGTGAAAATTCCACGATGGCCTGTTTGGAGCGGTGAAACCACAGAATCTCAAAGCTACGATTACCAAATGTTGTGAAACCAACTCCAAAAATATAAGAAGAGAATATAAACGCCTTAGAAATAAGCCACTGAGGGGGAAACCTCGATATATTACATGAATGAACAATTCTTGGATGATTCAAATTACAAAACCTCCTTTCTATATATAGGAGTCCATGGGGCTAGAATGTAATCCTAGTGGGGCCACAATGTAATCCTAGCCGACCTAACAATAATAATTTAAGGGCACAATAATAACAATATGGGGGTTACAAGGGTATAATAATAATAATAAGGGGGTTACACTAACAATAATAAGGGACTATATTAGTAATATAGGGACCTAACAATGTTTAACAGTGAAGATGGGGAAGAGACTCATGGAGCCATTGGTACAGACAATGAGGATGCCTTCTTCGATGATGATTCAACAGAAGTGGTTGTCTTCTCTCTCAGAATGGGCAGAAAATAGGATGGTGTGATGCTGAAAGAGACGATGTTCACCAATACAAATTGGTTTTCCCTTTAAGATGACAGGCATACTAACTGGTCAGTGCCCAAATCTCTTGTTTTTTCATCTCCCAAAGTAGAGGATGGTCAAACAAAAAACATAACAACATCAACTAATATTGGTGGTAATAGTAGCAATAACGATGAAATTGTGTTAAAAGATGATGGGAAATTGGTAGATACAAAAGGAAGACCAGTGCCAAACATGAACTTTGGATAAATGGAGACGAAAGATATTTAGAGAGTTGGAATATATGTGAATGGCGATGAGAGATAATGTTGTTACAACATGCTATGATCTATCTATGAATGTTGTTTCATATTGCAGAAAATTAACTAGAGGGCCCTTCCAAGGGTGCTCCACATACATATGCATGGCAACAAAGAGGTGACCTTTCTATAAACTAGGATATACCCTACCTTTCACTTAGACGATAGCAATAAATTATCCAATTTAATAACAAGAATCAATGAGGGAAAAGCATAGGAAACACCTCAACAGACATCCTTGTTTAGATGGCAGATTTTTCCCTTTAATCAAAGCCCTTTACAGAAGAATTTAAGTGTAATTTCTAGTCAATAGAAACAAAAATAAGGATTCAAAAATGAAAAACCTTACACTTTCAAAACTTAGGCAAGTGAAGTTACTTCTCTTATACCTAGATCGAGCTCAAAATCCTCAACAATGAAACAATAATTAAGAAATCCTAGATCTGTGATATTCCTAGGGTGAATAAAAATATTGTGTCTCCTAACAGCCTCCTAAAGATAAGTAAAAAATACATAATAAAGTTCTAGGACGATTAGGCAGGTGCCACTTGTCCTTTCCTCAAGCAAGATGCCCTCTTAGCATTGGCTTGTCCGACCATGTTATAAGCATATTGGAATATTGTGCATTATTCTCCTCTAGAGTGCTAGTCAAGGGATCTCTCAAAATGTGCCAATGGTCAAAAAATGAATGGAGCATTCCACTATGTGAATGGGTCAACAACCTAGAGATGCACAAAATGTGCTAAAAGTAGCATGATCAAGTATGGTTTTCTCTCTAGTGAACAATAATGTCCCCAAAAATATGGATCTCGTGAATAAGTGTGCAATAATGGTCCTTTGGTTGTTCTAACAAGCCCCTCAAGGATGTCGGCCTAAATAAATGTGCAAAGAGTATTGGTCCATGTGCATAGTAACCATATCTTCTCCAAACAAGTCAATAGAAGTGGAGCACTCTAGACAGATGTTCATGAGAGGTGGAGCCCTTCTCATAAAATAAGTTTGGGGACCCAAAACCATGTGCCAAATGACATGAATCCATGTTCCAATACCATCAAACCATCTCAGTACCATGGACTAAGAATATCAACTCGGAATATGTGCCACAAAGTGGAGCAATCCTAAAAAATGGGAATGCAATCAATTGTTAAAGCATCTGTCACTAAGTCTAGTGCTCCACCAGCCAAGTCTCTAAATTCATGCAACACTACAATGTGACATCATATGAAGCCAAGAATTCAAGACGCTTATCTGATTGTAGCACCTGTTGATGTGGCATGCCTCCACATATGTGCTTGTGCCTAGGGAGATGTGAACTGTTCTCTCAAGCAAACAAATATGCATGAAACTGTGTCGATAAATGCTTCAAAAGGTGCCCCCAAATATGTGAAGTAACACCTCAAAGATGATTCATAATAAAGAAAAGGCATAAAGAGCAACAAAAATGGTTGTCAAGCCAACCTCGTCCATATTGAGGCTGCTTGGGGAGGTCTTCAATGTGGATCAAGGCCTCATACAACATGAGGGGTAATAGGCTCAATTAAGTTGCAAGAAACTTAGTGCGGGAAATAAAAATGGAGAAAGCTAAATCCTAGTACTAGGAGCATAAAGTCAAGAGAAGTGAAACAAGACAAAAAATGAAATCAATTGAAAAAGCATGATACATTACATTAATTCGATATTTAGAAAAAATTTGCATACATTGCCAAGTAATTGATGAAATGTAGTTTAGGAATTTACCTTTTAAAAGTTTGTTCGAGGGTAATCTCGAGCTTTCTGTCTACCTCGTCTCTCTGTCTGCCCTGTTACTCCCTTCAATCACCCTTCAATAACCGAGACATACCTGTAGCATTACAGAAGGAATCTAGGATGTCTCTGTATGCATTCACATCATTGAGTGAGTTGTCCAGGAAGTTGTCTGTCTGCCCCATCACTCCCTTAAATCACCCTTCAATAACCGAAACATACATGTAGCATTACAGAAGGAATCCAGGATTTATCTTAATGCATTCACATTGCTGAGTGAGTCGTCCAGGACGTTGTATGTCTGCCTCATCACTCCCTTCAATCACCCTTCAATAACCAAGACATACCTATAGCATTACAGAAGGAATCCAGGATGTCTCTGAATGCATTCACCGGCATTCACATCGCTGAGTGAGTCATCCAGAAAGTTGAGTGGGTGTCCTCTGCCCATTTTATGAAAATTTTCATTAAACCCAAAATGTTCATTAACCCTGAAAATCTCCATGACCCCCTCCTCCCATCTATTTTATGAAAATCTTCATTAATCCCAAAAATCTCCATGACTCCCTCCTCCCGCCTATTTTATGAAAATTTTAATTAATCTCGAAAATCTCCATGAATTCATGCTCCGGCCCTATTTTATGAAAAATTTCATTGATCCCGAAAATCTCCATGACTTCCTCCTCCCGCCCATTTTATGTCAAAGCCAATTTTAGGTCAAGAATTGATTTTCATAGTGTCATATTTCTATTATTAAACTTTTTTTTGGTGATGAAACTAATTAAATGTTTTTCCTAGTCTCCATTTTATTTTAGGAAAATTATAACTAATTTTTTAATACTTTTTGAAAATTTAATAATTGTATTTTAATATTCTATATTAAAAATAAATAAAGTATTAACTAATTTTTAATAATATTTAATATTAAAAAATTAATTGTGTTATAATTTTTTAATACTCTATTAAAAAACTAATTGTGTGGATAATTTATAATCAGTGTATTTGATATTGTAAAGCGTAATTCAAAAAATAGGTTAAAAATATTAATGGAGATGGCAAAAACCCTAACCTGCAACAAACCCTAGTATTTTGGCGGACTCCATGGGAGCTTGTCTGCACGCAGGACTGGAATGATAGTTGATCATGGCAGAGGTTATAGGTTTATTTCGGCGATGAGAGTTTCAGGGGACGGTTCTACCATAGTTCTGGGGATTTTTTTTATTACCCGCCATACCAACAAGACTGCTCGAAGCTCAATACTTGATTTTCTAAGGTGGTATGTCGCCAACGGTCATGGGATTCACTTCCATAGCCTGGCAGTTACGCGCTTTGGAATTTCATTAACAATTCTAACAACCCGATAGAGGGTTATTATTATTACCCTTGCTTTCCTTCTAGACCCCAGTAGATACGGCGAACTGTTGCAGTAGTTGAACCAGCGCCTCATAACAGACAAAGTTTTCCGCGGCAAGGAGAAGGTGCTCTCAGAATGGAGGTGAACAATCGAAATGGAGAGATGATTGAGGAGGAGCTGGACTACTCATCCAATAACTTGGAACCATCTCATATTTGGGTTGGGTTTACACCTCAGTGAACGGGTGGGACGGCTCAGTGAGACGACCTCACAGGAAAAGAACAAGTGGATATGGAGATTGGTGACTCATCACATACTCCATATGCCTTATTGGAATCCTTTTCGGCAACTGAGGTAGTTTACTTGGAACCCTTTCCAGTGGCACTGGCCTCTCCAGCATATTCTATCCCCTCGTTGTCGATTCTCAAACTATGGGAGCAACAATCCCAAGTCACACTGGATGTTTTTGGTCCGATAACGGATGTTTTCGGGGCTAAAGATGACAACTTGGAGGGGTATTTTGGTTTCGAACATTTAGGCATCAATCATACAGAGGATGAACTGACACACACAACCAATTTAGGGGAGACCCCTTTTGTGGCAACATCAGGTTTTTTTGAGGGCATCACTCATTTGGTTCCACCTCTGGAGGACATCAGAACATCGGACTCAGACGACACACTGGAAGGAGAAGGGCACATCCGAGACAGGACCACCCACAGGACAAGGAAGAAAAAGTACAAGTGCACTAAGAGCTGTGAACAAAAGCGAGATTTGGTTTTCAGCGAAGGAATTGGTATGGATAAGATGGAGCAAACCTCACAGACTGTACTAGTGGGGCGAGTTCGAGGAAGGAACTACTCCTCCACCAGATTAAAGATTTGGACAGAATAAATATGGGGAAACATATTGGAGCAACTGCCTGGGGTGCTCACGATGAATAGGCGGTGGTTCGCCCTAATCTTTCCCCACCTGGAGATGGAAAATTGGGTGCTCACTAAATATCAGCAATTAGAAATGACACTGGTGCTGCTAAAGTGATGGACTCCACTCTTTGACCCAGACAAGGAGAAGTTGGGAGTAGGCCCTATTTGGGTGCGATTGTCGGGCCTCCCTCTATAATTTTGGAGAGAGGAAGTGCTCTGCTTCATTGGTGAAGACTTAGGGATCTATTTGGACCATGATAGGTCCTAATTAGAGATTGGAAACATCTCAGTGGCCTAGATTCGGTACTGGAGGCAATTCCTATTTATTGGATGGCATTGGCTTGGATCCCCAAAGGTGTGACAGCTAGAATTCAACAAATGTGCAGAAGATTCCTTTGGAAGGGTAAGCAAGATGGAAATTTTTTTTCTTGGATTGGATGGAAGAATATTTCCAAGCCCAAAAGCTAGGGGGGCTGGGGGCTAAAAGACCTTAACTTATTTGCTACAACATTGGCAGCAAAAATGGGGTGGCACTTAATCAGTGCAGCAGTCTTTGGAAAGAGCAGTCTTTGGCAAGAGGTAACCTATTTCAAGTATATTGCACCTCGGACCTCCCTCAAATGGATCAGAGGAACAACCTCATACACTCCTGGATCATCCATTATTTGGCGTGCCATCACCAGATCCATCCACATCATCAAAAAAGGACTTGCTTAGAGCACTGGATCTGGGGAAAATGTAAAGATTGGGGTGGATGCATGGTCTAGTTGTGGTTAGGCATACCAATTACCATTGGCCATCAGACAACACTTATTTTCAGTTGGAATCCACACCATATCTCAAATTGCTGATAGTATCAATTCCTCTTGAATCTCATAGGCTTGGAAATCGGCTGAAGAACTTGACATCCTGGACATTTGGCAGCCGACATGGAACAATTATCTCAAGGCTCTCCGTGTCACCAACATCAGAATCACTGAGAGGGAGGATGAAATTTTATGGGCCTTATCTCGCAGGGGTAGATACTCTCCAAAGGATGGGTATGTCTCACTATGTGAATTACATGAACCTCAGAATAAACAGTGGTGGTGGAGACACCTCAGGAAATTGAAGGCTCCACCAAAAGCCGAACTCTTCATGTGGTGCATACTCACCAACTGTGCCCCAACGGAGGACAACCTCATCATGAGATCTATACATGGTCCCTCACGATGTTGTCTCTACAAATTACAAGTTGAGGATGTGGAACACCTCTTCCTCACTTGCCCTGCTTGCAAACACATTTGGCACATTACTTCGACTGCACTGGGTATCACACAAAAATGGCATGGAAGCTCTATATATGAGGCCTGGTATAACTTGTGGCAATCGACACACTGTCCAAAAGAACGAAATATCCTCCTCTTGATTGCCTGGGGCACCTGGCTTGTGCATAATCATGTGATCTTTCACGATATGGTAACTAATTGTCCTTCCTTGCTTCAACCTTCAACTTTATTTCAATGATAAAAGCCTTAAATATTCCTTCAATAAGGTGTGGGAGAAAAGCTCTAATACCACCTGTTACGCCCCTATTCTTGTTGTATTCTTTCAATTATCAATAAGCGAGTGCAACACTACCTTACTTTTCTTTTTCCTAATACTCATTAGAAGACTACGCCTCTCTACAACACTTTATTAATTATCTTCCAGTGTTTTATCAAATATAGAAGCGGAATAACATAAACATCAATACCAAACCCATAAGAACATCCATACATTCAAGGGAGGGGCAACTCCTAAAATATGAGTGCCCAATAGTATGTTTCATAAATCAGTCATGCAGTGGAATTCTGCATACTTCTTAAATAATACATCAAAACAACAATTTACACCTTGCCCCGTTGTGTCATGTTGCTGCATGCACTTCGAGTCAAGTCGTGACCTCCTACACGTTTCCTACAACTTACTTTCCTCTTCTTCCTTCATGGCAAGCCACCTTCCCCCTCTAGTTCCCCTCTTTTCATGACCAACTTCCTAATTTCAATGATAAGATGTTCATAGTACATACAGGTGGCCCAAATGATTCATCTTCCCCTCCAACTAGTCCTAGTTCAGCTTGTTGAGGACCACCCTTTGTTGGGGTACTCTCTCTTTCACCATCATGGCTATGGAGATTTTCATTTTCCAGCACATTTCAACCATCCTCAAGAATTTGGTATCTCTACTACATGAGAAGCTTGTTAGCAACAAAGCAGCAGGAAGGTATATTGGTTAGGAAAAAAAAAAAAATTTATTTTATTTTTCCATATTCAATTGGACTTTTAATTTGTCCTATGGGCAGTGGAAATTGTCAATAGTCAATATCATTTTAAAATTTCAGAACTCCGATGTCTCAAAATTAAAAATCTATGGAGCTATATCATTGTAGGTTCAACTTGGTCGGTAAGAGAGTAAGAAACTAAGTTTAAATGCATGTCCCTGTCTTATTCATTGGACCATATTCACGCCAGGATTGGGAATACATACTCATTCTTCCCCAATAAAGCCATCCTAAAATTTCAAGGTCATTTGATATAATAAATTTCCTATATCATAATCAAAACAATGTTTATCGTTACAATTTATTAAAACTCCAATGAGTTCAGCTTCTAACTAGCTAGATTTTAGCTTCATGCAGAAGACTATAGCTTATTGGAAAGAAAATGGTCATACAAAAAATGGAATTTAAATAAAGAAATACCAAATTTATCCTAGGTCCCAAAATGCCTCGAATCTGGGCTGCCTGGAACTATGACATTCAACGTTGAAATAAAAAGGTTGCTACATCATCAAAATCAAGTAATTGAAGAGAAAACCTCTGAGACCATGAGAAAACCCTGAAAAGCACTTGGATAAAATTAAGGATAGCTGATCCTGACTTTTTTCTGAGCCAATTTCTGCAACTTGCAAATCACTTAATGTAATCTAGCCTTGGTGTGTCGAATTTCAGCATTAAGGGTCATTACCACTGCCTTGTTTTTCAACCAAAAAGCCACAGAGTTTAGCAGTTTTTTTTTTTGGCATTTTTTAAATCAAGCTAGGGAAATGTATGGTTTACTAACGTGCTTTGCGGCCTCAATGACTTGAAAACGGTATAAAGCCTGACAAAGGTTTCGTTGACGGAGATATGATTCTCCCTCTATTTGTCAATGTTGCTTTTCATACTTCTTGCAAATGGCATCCACCTGGGTGAAAATTTCGATGATGCTAATCTTCATAATGATCAAATATGATCTGCATATCTGCTCATTGCCTGGTATTTCGAATATGTGTTTTCTCTCATAATTTCTTCCTCATGAAAAACAAAGATTCCAACTAAAACCTTGATTTCAAATCTTTCCAATCTGTGTTTTCGCTCATAATTCCTTCCCCACGAAAAAACAAGGGTTCCAAGTAAAACCTTCATTTCAAATCTCTTGTAATCAATATTCATTAAAAAAAAATTGACTAAAAGATTAACTAAATAACCTTGATTGAAAGTTTGTAGAGTGATTATTAATGTACAACGAATTGTAAGAAGAGATGTAGATTTCTAGATTAAAATTGGTAAGTGGACTAAATTGGAAGTCAAATTGAGTTGGTTCAAATTTTAACTTGTGTGGAATTAGTAGTGTTATAGGAATTTGGTATTGGAGGTTGAATGAAATTGTGGTAGTTTATAGTTCTTGCACTATATGGGATTTTTTGTGTTCATTTATGGACTCATAAATTTGGTATCATTTATGTGACTTTTTAAAACAATGTAATGTCATATTAGTATGGTTTCTAGTGTTGTTATAAATGAAAATAAAACTATGTAATGTAATCTTAGTATGTTTTCTAATGTTGTTATAAATAAATAGAAATTAATGGTGTGGACATTTAACGTGTCATTATGCTATGATGTGATTAGTCTTTGGTTAATTCATCTTTTATCTATAATTTTTGTCTTATTACTTTTTCACTATTGTGGTAAATGTGTGTAATTATAGGCTCGTTATTTTCTTTTCAAGTGTGAGTGGACTATGTTATTCTAACTTGTGATGAATGAACAGATTGAATGTTTGAATTCTATTTTCTTATGTGAGAGTTATTATCAAGTACAACATGTTTAGGGTTCCCCTTGCATGAAAATCCATTCTCCCCTGCATGGTGGTTAGGTTATTCAGTTGCTCAAGATTCGTAAACTATGCTTGGCGAACTCTAATTGAACACCTCATATGTCTTTTTCAAGGTCCAACATAGGGACATCAAGAAATTGGACTTGTACTGAGCAAACCCTTTCCTTTGTAGAGTGGGAAGTCCTTTACTTGTTGTTTTTCTTGTCTATACACTCTTCGCTAATTCTTATGATCGATGTTAAGTGTAGGCCTTTGCCTTGATCTTCACTAAGCACAATGCTTCATCTTGTCATTAAGCACATTCAACAAGTAAATCCACTTTGCTCACTAGGTCTACATTTGGGCAACTTTCTTCCCTTTAATTCTTTTTGTCTTATAATGCACATTTCTTTTCTTAGTCATTATCTAGTCATAAATTTTATTCTTGGACTAAATTAGTCATTTAAGTTAGTCGCTTTTAGTTTAGTCACTTATTATCTAGTCGTATATTTTATCCTTAGACTAAATTAGTCATTTAAGTTGGTCATTTTTAGTTCAATCACTTAAAATTGCTCAAATTTAGTAGTAATTCACTTGACATAATTGCGGTGACTAACTTTTCTAGTCACCTAGTCATTAATTTCATCATTTTATACTAGTGTATACCATTCCTGCCTATAAACTAGTAGTAATGTCATTACCATTTGGAGAACCGAAAGAAACTGTGATTATGACAATTTGATTGAAAAATCTCCTAGCTAGTTTGGTGGGAAGGTACTTGGGTCAACCTCTATGCTTCCTTCCAATACCCTGGGGTCAATTATTTGAGGGTGGAGATCCCCATCTCTGGAGTCCCTCATTAGGTTAAGCCTTAAGGGTTGAGGCTTATGGCCGCCTCAAGCCAATTCCTTGCTTAGAATTAGCACACTTTAGAATCTCAGTATTTGGTGGAGTTGCTGAGCAACATCAGGGTGGAGGCAAATCCCTAAAATCCTAAAATAAACAAGGGTGGGGGTTTTCATCTTTAGAGCCCTATTCAGTTGAGCAAGTGTGGAGCGGATAACTACTAAAAGCATATAAGTAGAAATCCCACCCCAAGATGAGTGCTCTCTTATTCTTACTTCCCTGATATTACAAAAATTCCACCTATTGCAAGGAGTAACTCGTAATTTCACATAGCTAAAATTGACTAGGTTTATTGCACTATCCACTTGGTTTTATCTAATGAGTAACGCCTACTTCGAGGAGGAGATCAAATAAAAGAAGGAGAAACAGAGGCAGGGGCCCTCTCTATTTCAAGGAACAAGACCATGGGCTGCCAATCCTATTTTCCATGCTTCGCCCCATGCCCCATCTAGCCCACCTAGCCCAGTTGCTTGTTATCTTTGGAATTCCTTCAATGGTTGGAGGGTGGAGGAGGATTTGCTTGTTATCTCTAGAAGTCAACTCTCAGAAGAAATTAATGGAGCTCGAAGCAATTTTCCAACAAAAACTTTCCTCCTGCTCCTAAGTTATTATATAACGAATGCATTAGCTACAAACATTGGGAAAACAAGTGATTGGGATGTTTTAGTAGCTGGTATCTTATTTGCTGCAATTGAGGGAATTGGCATTGTTATGTATAGAAAGCCCATAACCATATCCAAGCTACAGTTTCTAGTTACAAAAAACTTCCGGAAAGCGAGAGTCTACTTAGGTATTTTTGTGGATGCCTTCAAACTTTGAAGCTACATATTATAACATAAGTGACCAAAGCCGCAGATGCATGTTATTTTTCAATTCTGAAATTTGCATAAGTAGATAGAACATTTGATATTCCTTCCAGTGCCACAATATCTATCCACCACTAATATTTAAATGGGATGTCACTTATCTCCTGTACAGTTACAACCAATGCAAGCTATTGCAAGGGCTTTCTATCCCTAGACCTGGAGTTTAATTACAAAGCATCGGATAGATGACAAGTGCACTATGCAATGGATGACACTTTTTCAACATCTTTGTTTATTAATAAACAAATCCAGGGTAATTTGGGGAAAGAGCTTGAGGGCTTGATTCTTTTTAGACAGAGACAAAAAATGAAGATACCACTTAGGTAGAATTCAAAGGTTGAGAAAATTGGTGGTTTACTCAAACATGTAAAGAAGCTATTGAAACTTTTCATGCTCCTTGAAGGTAGAGGAAGACATCTTGACTTTGACTAGAAAAAATCCTTCAACATTTCAAGGAAGATGGCTTCAATGCTTGTCTCCTTTTGGGCTTTTCCTTCACCTTAGCTCTGATACCATGTTATTTTTTTAGATTGTTCTATGTTGTTTCAATTACTTCAACGCAATTCAATTTTTCATTAAACAATGCGTCCAATTATTAACAATGTTTCAAATCATTAGAAGTAACTGAAGATAGACCAATATATGTAATGACAAAGGAGACAATAACACATCCACAAGAGACATTATATTGGTCAAATACTAGGGAAAAACCCCACAAGGGGGGAAACCTTTTCAAATCTTATTCTTATTAGATTGTCATGAAATGTTTCAATAGAGAGTACAATGAGCCCAATACATAAAATTCCAGTAGAGATTTACCTAATACAAAATAAAGAAAAACTTTCGGAATTACTCTACAGTAGAGAGAAACCTTCCATCCATCATACAACTGTAGTCAACTGCGGTCAATTGTCAAACCCTAGCTCAAAACCCTGGTTGCACTCTTCAAGATATTTTGCATGCGGCTAAAACTTCCGGGTCACTCCCTGAGATGCTATATGTGAGCGGCTGGTCACTCCCAGTAGAACTGTAAGTGTGCGACTAAGGATAAATTGACCCAGACCAACCTAAAACCCCAATTGCATTGTTAAAGTGTCTATGCATTTGACTCTCCCTTCCCAGTCGCATTGTGAAGAACAACAAGCGAGCAACTTGGGATGAAACCTTGTAGATCTGCCTCAAATACTCGATCGCTCCCTTTAGGATATTGTGTGTGTGACTTAGACTTCCCAGTAGCACTAAGGAACACTATGTGCATGCGACTGTGGTTGAAAATTCCCAGTGACATGTGTGTGACCGGGAAACAAAAACTCTAGACACGTGCGAGTCTCAGACCTGTCGTTTCAGACCCTTGCACGAACTTCCTCCCTGAGACCTGTGTGAACCAAGGTAATAAAAGAGGAGAAGATAATGTTTTGATGAATGTGCCCAAATGAGATTAATGTATCTTATATTTATAGTTTTCCATGAGGGTCCAATTGATGTTTAGGACAATATGATCTATTGTACATGTGCATAGGCCCAACCTAATTCAATGTAAATAAGAGGGTTCATAAATTCAAAATCCAAATTCATCTTGTCCAAATGAGGTGATCTTTAGGTTGATTTTGGTCCTCTCAAAAAGAGGAATTCAAAGCAATAATCATCTTCGACATCTGAGGTGTCCAAGGTGGAATTTTACCCTAGTTTCAAAAATTAATAACATCAACAACGAAAGTGGGAAGAGTATCTTCCACTAGTTTAGTTTTCTTACAACAATGGGTATCAAGAGTCATTAAGGGTTAGTTTGTTTGAGGTACTGTGTTAGGATCTTAAAAATACCTCACCCTTTCGAGCTTTTAAGTTATAATTAAAACTAATTAGCTATATACCCTCCAACTAAAATAAGTCAGGTGGGTGTTATAGAGTGTGTAGGTACGAGCAACAGAAATCTCCCTCCAGGGAGATTGATGGTACAAACACGTTCATCGCACTTACATGTGCTACGCCTTTAACCCATTATTGAATCCCCAATGAGTTTAAAACCCGATCAACTTTTCGTGGGTTATCCATTCGATGCATGATCCCTTGGTTAAGCCTCATCGTCCCCCCTAAACTATCATGAGGTTTATATGTGGGTTTTCCGCCTGACAAATCTCAACCATTGGCATCAAATCAATCAAACAGTCACTAAATCATATTGCACTGAAACCTGCATGACTGTTACACCCTCCCTTCCAACCCGATGTCATCCTAGCCATTGATATTTCATAGATCTACAACGGTCGCATAGAAACCTATACACGATATAACCATGTGCCTTCGTGGGATGGGTGGGTCGCCCGCTCCTTGGTTAACAAGTTTTCTAATGGCTGATTAACACATTTCTGTGAAATTTAATTATCCTAGTAATCACCAATTTAACCTTAATGTTGCCAACCTTTCGCCATTCCCTTGTTCGACCCTTATTTTTGCATGTCCTCCGGGGAAGCACATCCATGGCTGGGAGAGCGCAGAGTAGGTCTCATGCTGAAGGACTCACCTCCTTCATTCAGTAAGTCATCCTATCTCTCCTTCTTCTTATCGGTTCAATAATTTAATCACATGAAGATATAATGTCTGAGTATTTGGGGAAAGAAGCTTTGGTTAATGAGTCTATGGTTAGGGTTCAAGGCATGAAATTGTGTCTCACAAACGTCCTTACCCTCAAGAGGACTCTTACCCTCTCTACTGTTGTGTTCGACAATGACATGTGTTTATTGAAATATGAGATTTTGCATGCAACTTTTCCTCCTGTCCACTTTGACCCTACATCAATTATATTATTGGCCTAACAGTATGATCTTGAACAGCAAGCGCTCTTTTTCAAGTCTAGTTGCAGGATTTTTCTAAAGTTGGATGAGGAGATAATTTCTAAGATGTTAGGTATTACTCCCCAAGGAATTGACATAATCGACAAGAGATTGTACCACACGTTTATCACTTGGACAAAGAATGATAAGTTTGAATTCTTGAGGACTCTATTCAGAAACCTAGATCCGACATTGAAGCTACAATTTCCTATACCTATGCAATCCTTGAAAGCTTTCTTCTAGACTCTAACCTCTATCCCATCTATCATATTTGGTTGGGCTGACGATACTAAAATGGATGAGTCAGTCCTCTTAGCCCTACGACTCGATACTCTCCAACCTAACCGTCAAACCATCAATTTTCCCAAATACTTGACCCATTCCCTCACAGTCGATTTATCTATTGCTATTCCTTTTAGTTCTTTCCATCATTTTTCATATCTCGTCCATTTGGTCCTTTTTAATTACCCTTCCTATTCTTTATCTTCTAAGCTTCTCCTGAGTACTATGGGTGACGACAACAAAGAGAGAGAGATTTTCCATTGGTCTAATGTGATCTATCCCCAACATGTTCCCTACACATATTAACAATATATCGATTGTTTAGCACATCCTCTAAAGGTTAAATTAAGAGATATGGAGATAAATAAGATTTCAAAAGAGCAGGTTAGAATGTTAAGATTTACCAAGGAAACACTAGTAGAAATTGATGAAATTAGTCACTGACATTGTCGAGATCCCATTCACTCTTCATCAAAACTATGCCTCGCTTTAGTCAGAAACTCCACATCCCTTTCATCGCCTGCAATTTTTCCATGGGCCTATAGGGTTTCTCCATAATTATTGAATTCCTCCCCTATAGTAGAGATGTTGTGATGTCCTCTTTAACATTTAAAAAATAAAACAAATTATAACTATAACTATAATTAATAATTAAACCAATCTAGATCCATCTTAACTTTGAATTTACTAAGTTTGAAGACGGATGAATCAAATCTTTCTTAAAATACAAACATGAAAAAATAAAAAATTTGAGAAAACAAAATAGATTACAAATTCAACTATTTTTTTTGAAAAATATTAAAACATTTATAAGCTTGGAAAACTTAAAAAAAATTAAAATATTTATTATATTCGAATAATAATAATAATAATATATATATATATATATATATATATATATATATATTTTTTTTTTTTCACATTATAATAAAAGTTTTGGCCTTTTAATTTACACGAAATAATATGACTCTAAATAGAATTTTCAAAATAAGAATCTATTACCTCATTAATGTAGAAAATCATTTCGTAATGTAAATGTATTGACTTGATAATTTAAAAATGTAGTATAAAAATAACATCATTTCAATTCCACTTTGTTAGTTATAAACTATTTTAATGTATTAAAATATTATTTAAAAAAAAAAAATTTCGTACTGTAAATTTATTGACTTTATAATTTAAAAATATAATATAGGATAACATCCTCTCAATTCCACCTTCTTATTTATAAATTCCTAATATAATTAAAAAAGAAGAAGTGAATAATCTCATACGAATTTGAATAATGAGATATCTTATAAAACATCTTAAAATATTATTTCGAATAATTTATTTTTTCATATTTCTTAGAATTTTTTTCAAAATAATATTTTTATTTAAAATTTCATTTTCCCTATGGCCAAAGAAGATTGCCGCGAATTTCATTTTCCCACACTCTAGGAAGGTATGGCGAAGGAAAATTGGCTGGCAAACCAGGCGGATAATCCAGAACATTGGATTCACAGCAAAATAAAATTCCCACTCATTAAAAATAGAATTACTGTAAATCGATCTTCAGAATTTCGGTCCCAAAATAGCGATGAAAAGATGATTATATCCAGCGGGAACCCGAGTTGCAGGAAATAGGCAGAACTAAAGAAATGATGAATGATGTTGCTTCTCGCTTGCTCCCTTGAGGGTCTAGCAGCAGGTGATGTTGGTGCTGAAAAAGAAACGGTTGCTGATGATTATATCCATCGGGAAGCCGGGTTGCAGGAAATAGGCAGAATTAAAGAAATGATGAATGATGTTGCTTCTGGCTTACTCCGTTTAGGGTCTAGCAGCAGGTGATGTTGGTGCTGAAAAAGAAACGGTTGCTGATGCTGCTAGATCAGACTCTTCCCACAGGTATGCTACTAATCATCATGATGAGTATGCTGGCAAGAAGTAACATGGAAGGATAAAGAGACCAAAGAGTGATGCACCTACCTAATTTTTTTGGGAAAGGCGGCAGTGATGCAAAATAACAAATCTAAGAGGGTCTGGCCAAGGGAATTGGTGGGTATGGCCAAGGAGGATTGGCTGGGAAACTAGTTTTATAGAACACTTTTACAAAACACTTCAAATTTTACAGAACAGAGGGTTTGCTCTGGCATTCCTCCGCCAACTAGAGGCAATGCGGTTGTGTACAAGACAGCGTGACCACAGATCGAGTCCCAGAGGTATAAAATGAGAAATCAGCCCATTCTCGAAACCTTGCATAGGATGGAGTCTCGACAATGTAGGATAGCCTTCTCAATGGTAAATATTATACTTGGAAATACCCGGGTATCTTGTTTATTTAGTGGTTGAATGGATTCCAGTTCGAAGAAGGGACTCCGTCACATAAACTAAGACAGAGAAAGAGGGCATTCGGATGGATCAACAGAAACTACTGAGACAGATAAATTATCAAAGAAAAGATGAATGTTTTAACCAGTTGTAAAGACCAGAAGGAACAGCTGATAAGTGAGAGGAGCGCTGAAGACAATGTAACAGGTGCAATAAAAACAAGTTTTCTCCAGAATTGTCAATATAGTCAGGGCGAGTACTCCACAGCAACCAAGATGACCATTTACTGGAAATAAGGTATGACAGAAAAAAGAGAAATTGATGAGAATGAAATACTTACAATTCTATTGTCGATAATATTGATATTCAATTCCCATCATTTTTTACACCTCATGCTTAAAAAAATAATAAGAAATACAGGGATGACACTCTGCTATAGCTCAAAAGTACTATCAGAATCACTAGCACAATTCAATATCACGCTTAAAAGCATTAAAAAGTAACACATATCCTACCAGAAACCCTAAAGAATGTACCAAGTACTTCCCAGTGGTTTCTTGAAGTAGCAGAGTGAAGACACAAAGCAGGGCGGACAAGCTGAAGCTTATACTAGGAGTGTGAGCAGTGAAATCTGTTAGGACGTGAGGCACCTCTGGATCATAGCTTAGATAGTTGTCCATTGTGGTTCGTTATATTTTTTGCCCTTCTGTATAACGATTTGTGAAGCCCTCTTTGTACAAAGATTTTGTAGAAGGATGGCAACAATAAGGGTTGTGATTGTACGCTGATCTTAGATTTATTTTTATCACTGTCATGGTTTTGCTTGACAATGGTAGTGTGATCACCTTTTCTGGCATTCACTGCTTTTAATGGCTGCATTTTTGTATGTTGGATAAGGGCTTCTGGCATCAAATTTCTAGAACATCCAGTTTCTAAGTGTTGAAGAATGTTTGTGCTCTTTTGTAGTACACCTTACATGATTTTGGGTGTGGGAATAGCCTTTACAACACCATCAAATATGTTATTCTTAGGTGGATTGCCTTCCTTGCAGAGCCCTAAATTCATTGGTACTTTGTCAGAAGCTTCGTGGTCTAGTGAGATCCCTTCATGATTTGTGTTGCAACCACAGACATCATGGCTGAGGGAAGCAGCTACCATTAAGTCCCTCATCTTAAAGGGATTCTCTGGTATCATCTGGTATTGTCTTCAACTATTCTGAATTCGTGGCATAGTTGAAAATGGTGCCAGAGGTTGGTGCCGTAACTCTTCAGTGAAGGATTACAAAGAACTTCCTTGAATCCTAGCTTGGGTATTTAGCAAGCTAGGAATGTAAACTTATTTAAAGATTGGCAAATTCTTCCTATTCAATGTGCTTTTCCTATTTGATGTTGTCTCAATTGTATAAAAGAATTTTCCTCAGATGACAGTACCTAAGCCTCCTAGGAAGATTGTTGTAGAATTGGGTAAGGATGTTGCATGGGCATACTTTGATGATGGCCCCTATTTCTATGGATTAGGGAGAAGTATTTTATATAGTGAATCTCATAGCATTAACTTTAGAGTTGGATTGGGGCATCAAACCAATTATCATGTTCAGCTAATGGCTCTAAAACTTATCAAAAATAAAATAAGGGCGTGGACTGGTTGTGGTCCACACAGTGATGCTACAATTCTAGCTTCCCATTGCTATTACATTGTATGGTGATGAATCCTTTGAAAATAACTTCACTGCACCATCACGAGTAAATTATTTACTAGACAAATATCAATATAACAATGTATGGGAGCAGAGTAGAAAGACAAATAAATTACAATAAAAGAGATAACAGATTGTTGCAGGTTACTTATTGCATCAAAGGATAAAATGCATAATGTAACGGAGACATACAGGATATTGAGACTAGAAGTGGCCAATTCATCCCTTAAGAATACACCCTAAAAGTGTGTGCAAGATGGTAAACTTGTCCATTGTAAGTTACAACAAGCTCTAGCAAATGGAGTGACCTTAAATAATGTGGTAAGGTGCCAACTAGGGGAGCACTCCTTCGATATAGGTGATTCATCACTCATCATAAATTCAAACCAATTACAAGCTCAAAATACCAAAGGCAGTTAAGGTTCTTTCTCCAATGAATCAAGTATCCCTCCATACTCTCATGCATATGACTATTAGTAAGTTAACACACCGCCAATAGATTAGGGTGAGCTAGCGCATACTCTCCAAGGACATATCCAATTCACCCCTTAAGAATTCACCCTAAATTCTTCCTATTCAATGTGCTTTTCCTATTTGATGTGGTCTCAATTCTGTAAAAGAGTTTTCCTCAGATCACAGTACCTAAGCCTCCTAGGCAGATTGTTGAAGAAGTGGGTAAGGATGGTGAATGGGCATATTTTTATGATGACCCTTAGTTCTATGGATTAGGGAGAAGTGTTTTATATAGTGAATCTCATAGCATTAACTTTAGAGTTGGCTTGGGGCATCAAACCAATTATCATGTTCAGCTAATGGATCTAAAACTTATCAAAAATAAAAATAAGGCATGGACTGGCTGTTGTCCACACAGTGATGCTACAGTCTTGGCTTCCCATTTCTATTACATTGTATGGTGATGAATCCTTTGAAAAAAACTTCACTACACCTTTAGGAGTAAATTCTTTACTATACAAATTGTTGAGATTTTGAGGTAGCATCGTGTGTGCTCTAGCCCTGAAATTTTGTGGAGGGGCTAAGACACACAAGACCTCCAAAACCCAGAAAGCGTTTGGAGAAATTTCGTATGGTGTGTGAGATATTAAAATAATTTTTTTTCTTTTAATGAGGACCCTAAGTCTAACTTAGGGAATTAGAAAAATTAAAGTGAATTAATTAAACACATGTGATGAAATGTTATAAGTGATGTGGATCAAACAATATTTTAATCTAAGCCGTCGAGAAGCGATTAAATCACGACTGTTGATATGTCAACGAAAAAGTATAAGAGAAAGGCTTGGGGTCAGTTGGAGACACACACAGAGTCTAAGAGATCGAATTCTTTTGGCGGAGCAGTGCTTGGACAAAGATCAAATCTGAGTGACTTAGAGTTGCAATGAGGGGCAGATGCAGTGATTGGTCAGGAGGGCCAAGAGTACAGTGCAGAGCAAGGGCAACAAAGGCGTAGTGGAGGCAACGCAGCCATCAGATGTTGTGACATAGTCCCTCAGGAGGGTGACACAGGCCCACGCAGGGCTCACGTAGGGGCAACACCGTGTCTCCAAGAAGAAGTCTGAAATTCTGCTGGAAGCAAGGGTTTCTGAGCCAGCAGGTTTGAAACTGAGATCCGGGAGAAGCAGATCCAGGCTGAGCTAGGGTGATGCAATCCCTCAGCTCAGGCTACGCAGGCTTACGCAGTTGCTATGCAGAGCTAGCTGGGGTTTCACCAGTTGCTCATCCGGATCAGCCGGGACTTGCGAGAGTGGGGCATATCTCACATTTTCTCTGAATGCCGAGGTTTTCTCTGTTGGGTCAGCCGAGTTTATGGCACCCTAGATGTACTCAGAAGCTGCCGCTTAATAATAATAAACCCTCATATCTACTGCATCGGTTTTCCCGCATTGGTTTTTTCCGGGGACATTTTTCCGAAAAATCTGTGAGTCACTTTGTCATATGAGCATGCTATTCAGTAAATGATCTGTATGTGTAGGTTGTTAATTGTATTTACTTCGATGTTAATTATGAATATTCAGATTAATAACTTGTATGTTTAATCAAGTAGGAGAAGTAAATCGAGATTTAATAGTAGGGTTTCTTAGTTAATAAATTTTCACATGGTATCAGAGCATTGCAAATCAAGCTGAATCTTGAACAAAATCGGCTGAAGGAATTTTTGCTACAGAGAGCAGCTAAAGCAGCAGAGATCTGGAGAGGCCAGCGCAGCATTAGGAGGACGCAGTCCCATCTGGGTGACGTAGAGACAACGCAGTGCCTTCTAGAGGGATGCAAGAGCAGCCTGCGTTGCGCAGAGGTTGCGCTGAGCCAGTCTGCTCACGCAGAGGCCAACCAGAGGGATGCAGTCCAATGGCTTCAGGGAAGACAACGCAGAGCAGTAACCAAGGGAGCTTCAGTGATGAGATGCAACCCGACTTGTTTGTCAATGATTGGGCAGGGGTCCTTCAGTTGCTTACTTCTCAGCAACTGAGTTGCAGTGCAACAATTAGCAGTGACAGTGCTATGGGTAGCATGATGCAGCAAATTGAGAGGGATCTGCAATACATATTTAGCAGTGTCAGTGGCAATGACATGGGAAATAGTACAGAAAGCAACAATGCAGTGGATGGAGGGTAGTAAGCCAAGCATCAACAACGCAGAGACTGATGATGATATCTTGCGATACATGGTGTGGATGTATTGCTAGAGCAGACTCTGTGCTAAGTTGTTGAGATTTTGAGGTAGCATCAGGTGTGCTCTAGCCTTGAAATTTTGTGGAGGGGCTAAGACACACAAGACCTCCAAAACACAGAAAGCATTTGGAGAAATTTCATCTAGTGTGTGAGATATTAAAATATATATATATTTTTTAACGAGGACCCTAAGTCTAACTTAGGGAATTAGAAAAATTAAAGTGAATTAATTAAACACACGTGATGAAATGTTCTAAGTGACGCGGATCAAGCAGTCTTTTAATCTAAGCCGTCGATAAGAGATTAAATCACGGCTGTTGATGTGTCAACGAAAAAGTATAATAGAAAGGCTCAGGGTCAGTTGAAGACACACACACATAGAGTCTAAGAGATCGAATTCTTTTGACGGAGAAGTGCTCAGACGAAGATAAGATCTGAGTGACTTAGAGTTGCAGTGAGGGGCAGATGTAGTGATTGGTTAGGATGGCCAAGAGTACAGTGCAGAGCAAGGGCAACAGAGACACAGTGGAGGCAACACAACCATTAGAGGGTGTGATGCAAGCCCACGCAGGGCTCACGTAGAGGCAATGCAGTGTCTCCAAGCAGAAGTCCGAAATTCTGCTGGAAGCAAGGGTTTCTGAGCCAGTAGGGTTGAAACCGAGATCTGGGAGAAGTAGATCCACGCTGAGTTAGGGTGACACAGTCTCTCAGCTTAGGCTACGCAGGCTTACGCAGTTTCTACATAGAGCTAGCTGGGGTTTCACCAGTTGCTCATCCCGATTAGCCGGGACTTGCGAGAGTGAGGTATATCTCACATTTTCTCTGATTGCCGAGGTTTTCTCTGTTGGGTTAGCTGAGTTTATGGCACCCTAGATGTACTCAGAAACTGCTTACAGATGTTAATGGAGTACCATTATATGTTTTTCTGTGAACCTTCCAAGTCATAGGTGATGAGATCAGAAACCATCTGCTCAAAGTGGAGTGGGGCAATTGAATTGCAACAATAAAACTAGCAACTTTGAGTTCTGTTGGATGACACATTGGTGATAAACATGCAATATTGGATGAGATAGAAGCTCTTATAGTTTATGCAAATGTGGCCCTTGGCCCAAACCTAAAACCTTGAGGTGGAAGATATTTCTGGCAATGAGAGACCGGTCACCTCCACTAAGAAGTTCTATACTTCTCTGTCATTGAGCATTTGGTTAGTATATGAACGACTTGGGGAGTACTAGTCATCTTAGGTAAGATAGTTTCTGTAATAGGGGATTGAAATTCCAGTGGTAGACTTCAACACGTTTATTGGATGCTTATGTGGATGCTGGTTTGAATTCCAATCCAACAAACATTGTTTGTTATACAAGTAGACGGGAGTGAGTAATAGAAGAAATGGCAATTGGATGAAGAAAAGGCAACTAAGGTATTGTACTATATTGTTTTTCTTATTTGAGAACAATCATATGATTGACTTGCTATAAAAACTGATAACAGAGATAAATGGTGGTTGTGATTGAAAAAACTATGCCAATAATAGTCGACAAAATTATATAGCCAACAAGACTTTGTGATGCTTTCAATTAAGGATGCCCCAAACCAACAAACTTCACATATCAATCTAATTATTAGTCCCAACTATGCCCAAAATATGGAGTCATGCTCAATTCATACATCTTTTTCTGGTTATAGCACAGTTTGTCTTTGTTGATGGCATACAAGCTAAGTTACTAAAAACACCCCAGGAGGACCCCTGAAATGTTGTTTGCCAAATCAGAAACAGATTCCGATGTGTCACTACTTTGAAATGTTGAAAAGGTGTTTTGGTGACATTTTGGCTTTCTAAAATGTTTTGTAAGTTTCTTGAAATACGCAAGATTTCTGTTCCATCTTGAAATGCTTTACAAATTCTGGAAACATTTCAACAACAAACAACAACTTTTTGGGTAGAAAACTAAGAAACAAATTTAAAACACTTAGGAATCACTAAGCAAAAAACTCTCTAATAGTGCTTGGTCATTTCTACTTAGAGAAAACTAAGCACTGACTATATGAGTCAGTGCTTGGTCATTTACTGCAGAAATGACCTCTAATGATTCCTTCTCTCACCAACTCTCTTTGGGTTATATCTCGATGACATGGACTCCTTTCTTAGGAGCACATATAGGATGGTGTTGATTGCCTTCTACCCGATGTCTTGATCTCCTTGCTTTTAGTTTTCAACAACATTATCCTCTTGGCACCTCACCTATAAGGGGTTGTAGAGATAAATTTATGCCTTATTCAACTCTTGTGATCTTTGATAGTTGACATTTGAGCCTTTGGTTAGTATATGAATGACTTGGTGAGTACTAGTCATCTCAAGTAAGACAATTTCTGTAAGAAGGGATTGAAATGCTAGTGGTAGACTATAGCACCTTTATTGGATGCCTATGTGGACAATGGTTTGAATTCCAAGCCAACAAACATTGTTTGTTACAAGTAGATGAGAGTGAGTAATAGAAGCAATGGCAGTTGGATGAAGAAAAGGCAACTAAGGTATTGGACTAGAATGTTTTTCTTATTTGAGAATAATCATATGATTGACTTGCTATAAAAATTGATGACAGATATAAATGGTGGTTGTGATTGAAAAATATATGTCAATAATAGTCGACAAACTTATATAGCCAACAAGTCTTTGTGATGATTTCAATAAAGGTTGCCCCAAACCAACAAACTTCATATAGTAATTCAGTTATTAGTCCCAACTATGCCCAGAATATGGAGTCATGCTCAATTGATACATCTATTTCTAGTTATAGCAAAGATTGTCTTTGTTGATGGCATACAAGCTAAGTTACTAAAAACACCCTAAGAGGACCCCTGAAATGGTGTTTGCCAAATCAGAAACAGATTCCGGTGTGTCACGATTTTGAAATGTTGACAAAGTGTGTTGGTGACATTTTGGCTTTCTGAAATGTTTTATCAATTTCTTGAAATGCACAAGATTTTTGTTCCATCCTGAATAATTTTACAAATTCTGGAAACATTTCAGCAACAAACAAGAGCCTTTTGGGAAGAAAACTAAGAAAAAAATTTAAAACACTTAGGAATCACTAAGAAGAAAACTCTCTAATAGTGCTTGGTCATTTTTGCTTAGACAAAACTAAGTACTGAGTATATGAGCCAGTGCTTGGTCATTTATTGCAGAAATGACCTCTAATGATTCCTTCTCTCACTAACTCTCTTTGGGTTCTATATCGATGAGATGGACTCCTTTCTTAGGAGCACATATTGGATGGTGTTGATTGTCTTCTACTCGATTTCTTGATCTCCTTGCTTTTAGTTTTCAACAACATGATCCTCTTGGCACCTCACCTAAGGGGTTTCAGAGACAAATTGATTCCTTATTCAACTCTTGTGATCTTTGATAGTTGACATTTGAGCCTTTGGTTAGTATATGAACGACTTGGGGAGTACTAGTAATCTCAGGTAAGACAGTTTCTATAACAAGGGATTGCAATTCCAGTGGTAGACTGCAACACCTTTATTGGATGCCTATGTGGACGCTGGTTTGAATTCCAAGCCAACAAATATTGTTTGTTATACAAGTAGATGAGAGTGAGTAATAGAATAAATGTCAGATGGACGAAGAAAAGGAAACTAAGGTATTGGACTAGAATGTTTTTCTTATTTGAGAATAATCATATGATTGACTTGCTATAAAAAATGATGACAGAGATAAATGGTGGTTGTGATTGAAAAATCTATGCCAATAATAGTCTACAAACTTATATAGCCAACAAGACTTTGTGATGCTTTCAATAAAGGATGCCCCAAAGCAACAAACTTCATAGAGAAATCCAATTATTAGTCCCAACTATGCCCAGAATATGGAGTCATGCTCAATTCATACATCTATTTCTGGTTATAGCACAGTTTGTCTTTGTTGATTGCATACAAGCTAAGTGACTAAAAACACCCCAGGAGGACCCTTGAAATGTTGTTTTCTAAATCAGAAACAGATTCCGGTGTGTAACAACTTTGAAATGTTGAAAAAGTGTTTTGGTGACATTTTGGCTTTCTAAAATGTTGTATCAGTTTCTTGAAATGCCCAATATTTCTGTTCCATCCTTAAATGTTTTATAAATTCTGGGAACATTTCAGCAACAAACAACAACTTTTTGGGTAGAAAACTAAGCAAAAAATTTAAAACACTTAGGAATCACTAAGAAGAAAACTCTCTAATAGTGCTTGGTCATTTCTGCATAGAGAAAACTAAGCACTGACTATATGATCCAGTGCTTGGTCATTTAGTGCAGAAATGACCTCTCATGATTCCTTCTCTCACTAACTCTCTTTGGGTTCTATATCGATGAGATGGACTCCTTTCTTAGGATCACATATAGGATGGTGTTGATTGTCTTCTACCCAATGTCTTGATCTCCTTTCTTTTAGTTTTCAACAACATGATCCTCTTAGCACCTTACCTAAGGGGTTGTAGAGAAAAATTGATGCCTTATTCAACTCTTGTGATCTTTTATAGTTGACATTTGTTAAATTTGGACAACTAGGTCCAAACTCCATGTTATGATGCTCAGATTAAGAGGCTAATATTTTTGTTGGATTCCTCTTTCGGAGAGGTGTAAAATCCATATATAATATGTCTTAATCCGATGAACAGAACATTTATTTTGAATTTATTATTCATAATAAATTATATGTGCAGGTCGGCCTTAAGGTTTCACACCCCCAGCAGATGTGTCACACACCCCAATGATGGATATAAATACAGGAAAAGTTGGAGAGCATTTCACAACAACACAACTCACATCTTCTTCTCTCATCTGATTTAGTACGAGCTCCTTGGAGGACGAGTTCAGCCCACACGTGTGAAGAAGAAGGAGGACAATCTGTACGGCTGAGCTGAAGGACGAATTTCTGCAGCTAGGGTTTTGCAGAAAGTTTGACCAGCGTTGACTTTGGTCAACGCATGGTCCGAAAGGGCTGAAATTTGGTGAGAAGTTCGATTTTGGAAGGCCGTACTGTTTGGCACAGAAATCGAGGTCAAAGGGTTGACCAATCTGCTGCTGCGTTGACTTTTAGCTTGCTGGCATGCGTTGACTTTTTCTGGACAGCGTTGACTTTTTGGAGTTGACTTGGGTTGACTCGTTTGCTGATTGGAGGACTGTTGTGACACATTCTGGGTTGGCTGACCAAGGAGACTTTGCTGGTTGAAGCATCCTGTTGACCGCCGTAACGCACCACCACATTTTTCCTGTTTTTGATTTGTCTTCTATAAGATCCACTTATATGTTCTATCTGCATTTTACTTAACTATTTGTATGATTGTTGTGAGAAAAGTAAAGTTGCTCCAAGCATAGAACATCTACAAAAATTTACATGGTATCAGAGCTGAGGTGAAGACAAACTCTATCTTTAGCAATCACCACCGGAAGAAATGGGTTCCATAAGTCTTGAATTCAAGGAGAATGACAAGCTGACTGGAAGGGATGACTTCCATGCCTGGAAGATGATATTAGATCTCAAATTGGAGGACCATGATCTCTTGGATCATGTGCTGGGTAAAATTCAAGAACCTCCATCCAATGCTATCGCTGCTGTTAGAAACAAGTATAAGAAGGGAGAGATCAAAGCAAAGCTGCTGATCAGGGAATCCATACATAAGAGCCTGGTTGCCTATATATCTGGACTAGGCACATCCAAGGAGATGTATGACAAATTGATCCTTATGTTCAAAGTAAACAATGTGAACCAAGTGCTATTCCTCAAGAACAAGTTGAAGAATATGAAGAAGGGTCGGGATGAGTCTGTTCAATCTTACTTTCTGAAATTGACCGAAACAAGGAACAATCTGCTAGCTATTGGGGAGTGAGATGGTTCTCACCGCACTTGGAGGACTTCCATATGAACGGCAAGTATTCACAACTACCATTCTCAACAATAATACCATTCCTAACTTTGATGAGCTTCTGTCTAGATGTATGCAAGAAGAAACAAGGATGAAGGAATTCGATAATGACAGAAATGTTGCCTATGGTGCTCATTCTCGAAAGAACTCTGGTGGTCCTAAGGACAAAGGAAGAACGAAGGCTCAAGAAAAGAAGGGCAAGTGTTTCACTTGACATAGGCCTGGTCACTATGCTAGAGAATGCCCCTTCAAGAAGGATTCTCCCGATAGTGATGATAACAACAACAACCGAAGGAATGGGAATCGAAGAAATGACAGATCCAAAGGAAAGAGGAAGGCTCACTTTGGTGGAAACAATCAACCTTCTAAAAGGTCCAGAAATACCAGGTATGAGGAGTCTAATGTTGTTGATAAAAGAAATGAGTATATTCTTGTGTCTGCTCTCTCAGCTGCATCTCCGCCCGACACTATGGATGTCTGGCTAATCGATAGTGGTGCCTCGAGGCACATCACTGGGTTCAAGGAAGCACTTTCTGATATGGTTGAGAAGGATACTAATCTGGAAATTATCCTTGGAGATAATGCCACATATCCCGTGAAAGGGACAGGGACTATGACCCTCCACTTGTCTCAAGGTCAAGCCCTCCGCTTGCAAGATGTACTCTATGTACCTAAATTGAAGAAGAACCTTGTGTACGTATCTTCGCTTATGGAAGACAAAGTTGATGTAACTTTCTCACGATGAAAGGTGCTCATGTGGAAGGAGAGCTTCAATGAAGCTATCTCAATTGGTTTTAGAGTTGGTACACTCTACCAGGTTGGAGGGAGTCCGTTGGGAGCTATGACTTGTGATACTATCCGACAAACCAAACTATGGCACCGAAGATTTGGACACCTTCATTACAAGGCCCTTCCGGGAAAAGTGGTGACGAAGATGCACGACTTGGAAATAATCATGAAGGTGTATCACAAGTACATCTTGGCTTCTGCAAGACCTTTCCCCTCAAGTGTCACAAAGACATCCGATATTTTGCAACTGGTCCATTCTGATCTATCTGGTATGCTACCCGTGACATCCCTGGGAGGATGTTCTTACTATATGACATTCACTGATGACTTCTCCCGCAAAACCTAGATATACTTCTTGAAGAAGAAGGATGAGGCTTTCATGTGGTTTCGTACCTTCAAAGCCTTTGTGGAAAATATGACAGGGAAGAAGATCAAGATTTTGAGGATCGACAATGGCACTGAATATGAGTCAAATGAGTTCAAGGACTTTTGCGGGAAAGGCGCGCATTAGAGAGACTTCTGCATATACTCACAAAATGAGAATGGTGTTCTTGGAAACGCGAATAGGACTATTGTGGAAGGCTGTTCGAGTACCATGCTATGTGACCGAAGGTCTGAAGTTTCTATAGAGCTGTTTGCAAATACTACGCCACATTCAAAACGCCCAGGTACCCTCATTAAAAGCTACGGACTCCAAAACTCGGTTTTCTCTGGTAAGAAACCTGATGTCTCACATTTTAGAATTTTGGATGTCCTGTCTATTTTCATGTGCCGAAAGAAAAGAGAAGTAAGCTGGATGCTACTGGGAAGAAAGGAATGTTTGTGGGCTATAGTGAGACTTCTAAGGCATATAGAGTCTATATACCTGGTCAAAGGGAAGTAGAGATAAGCCATGATGTCACTTTTGACGAAGATGGCTACTGATAGTAGAGCTTCGAAGATACGGAAAATCATGACGAAAGGCACGGAAATGCGGAAGAGCCGCCGGGGGATGAGACAATGCGTATTGAAGGACCAATGGACCCTATTGATCCATCTCCTTCACTGGGAAAGAGACCATCATGGCTCAGGGACACCCTCGAAGATGCTGAGGGACATGCTGCCCCAAGGGGGACATTCCGAGAAAGCAAGAAGCCGTGTAGATACCAAGGGTATCTGGCTGCCATGAGTACCATTGTACAAAATGAACCCGGATCTTTTGAGGAAGCCGTAAAGCATCAAGTCTGGAAGGATGCTATGCACGAAGAATATGAGTCCATAATGAAGAATGATGTCTGGGATGTGGTTCCAAGACCGAAGGACAAATCAGTTGTCACTGCAAAATAGCTCTACAAGATCAAGCATGGATCTGATGGAAGTGCTGAAAAGTTCAAGGCAAGATTTGTTGCCCGTGGCTTCTCTCAAAAGGAAGGAATAGACTATGATGACATATTTGCACGATACCACCATTCGATCGATCATAGCCCATGGCACTACGCAAGGATGGGTCTTCATCGAAAGATGGATGTCAAGAGCAGCTTCTTGCATGGTGCAATAAAGGAAGAGGTGTATGTAGAACAACCTCTAGGGTTTGAAGTCCAGGATCGGGACACTCATGTCTGCAGGTTGAAGAAAGCCCTCTATGGGTTGAAGCAAGCACCTAGAGCTTGGTACGAGAGGATAGATAGCTACTTGATGAAGCTGGGATTCACTCGAAGTAATGCTGATTCGAACCTTTACTTCAAGGTTGTCCAAGGGAAGCCTCTCATTCTGGTGTTGTATGTGGACGACCTCTTCCTGACAGGTGTTGACCCTCTCATTCATCAATGCAAGAGGTAGCTCGCTGCTGAGGTCGAGATGAAGGACCTAGGACTGATGCACTACTTCCTAGGCTTGGAGGTCTGGCAGAGACCTGGAGAGATTTTCCTTTCTCAAGGAAAATATATTGTGAAACTTCTGGAAAGATTTGGTATGGTGGATTGTAGAGTCGTGCTTAAAACATGAGTGGAACTCAGCCTTTAAGAAGTTGGTGGCGGTGACTGCGGGTATCTTGGCCAATCCCCTGTGGTATGTCAACTCACCGAGAGCTTTGATGGCCTTAGTGAACACATTAGAATCTATATGTTTGCGAGTGAACACTTTGAGTCAGCAGTGGTTGAGCCTCAATAACATTCAACGGGTTGGTACCAAGAAACTTGCGAGATATCTTCGAGCCGCCGATAAACCATGAGGGTGAGATACAACTGTAGGGAGTGTGGTACTAGATGAATATGCGATGCCGGTGGGGGTGGCGTTAATTGAATCGTAAGAGCACATCGGGATGTTGCTTCAATCTTCGGTGCACTTCGATCTCATGGATGAGCGAACGAGCGTCGGTGTGAGCTGCAGGCAGGCCATCTTTGTTCTTCCTTTAATGCTTTGTTGTGAAGCAGTTTGGTTGCGGAAGCTCTTTAGTGAGTTGTTTGGACATGTGCTAGATACCACTGTGATACTCTGTGATAATCAAAGTGGGATTCGTATGACTGAGAATCCTGTGTTCCACGACCGATCCAAGCATATTGATATCAGGTACCACTTTATCCGGGATATGGTACAGCGAGGCGTCGTAAGGCTCGATCATATAGGAACTGATGAGCAAGTCGCGGATATTCTCACTAAGCCCCTGGGGAAGGTCAAGTTCCTAACCTTCCGTGAGAGTCTTGGTGTCGTGGAAAGACCCTATGATGTGGGTCCTGTTGGACGATGAGCTCTGGGAGTTCTGGGGGGCTTTGGGGATAGCTTCTCGGAGCTATAAGCACTCATAATGCTTCTGACCCACCCTTGTGATTATTGAGCTGGTTCGCCACTCATTTATCTGTGCCCCATATGCATCCTACCCATTGAGTTCAGGGCTCATGGGAAGTACCTCTCATTTGGCCAATGAGGTGGGAAAAGCTAGAGACTATTAGCAAAGACTGATGGACGCATCAGAGATTGCCGTACTCTCTATCTAGGATGGCACGGTCCAACCCCTTGATCTGGGATCAAGTTTAGTGAGGTCTGGGACCTCTGCCTGACTTCGGGTCAGATGAACCAACTTTGGGTTGGTTGGATACTCTTTATGAGTTTGATAGAGGTTTCGAACCTCTGGACTGATTATGTCAGTCGGGGGATGATGTCTTTGTGACTGACCCACTTCTGTTCTGAAATAAAGAGGCCAGCAAAGCAAGTTACGGCGGGATGACGCACGATGTTTGATTGCATTGATGGATGGAGTTCTCCCTAGTTGAGAGGGAGTGTTAAATTTGGACAACTAGGTCCAAACTCCATGTTATGATGCTTAGATTAAGAGGCTAATATTTTTGTTGGATTCCTCTTTCGGAGAGGTGTAAAATCCATATATAATATGTCTTAATCCGATGAGCAGAACATTTATTTTGAATTTATTATTGATAATAAATTATATGTGCAGGTCGGCCTTAAGGTTTCACACCCCCAGCAGATGTGTCACACACCCCAATAATGGATATAAATACAGGCAAAGTTGGAGAGCATTTCATCACAACACAACTCACATCTTCTTCTCTCATCTGATTTAGTACGAGCTCCTTGGAGGACGAGTTCAGCCCACACGTGTGAAGAAGAAGGAGGACAAATCTATTAGTGGGGTGGGGCGAATTTAAACTAGGGTTTTGCGGATTGACCGGCGTTGACTTTGGTCTTGTAGTCGAGGCTGGTGGTGAAGTTGATTTTGGAAGGCGTCTTGTTTGTACAGTAAGACAAGGTTGTGTCTGTTCTTTACGTTATTTTTCTTCTTGCATTTGGTCAACTTTTATGACTGACGTTGACTTTTTGGTGTTGACTTGGGTTATTTCGTTCCGATTGGGCCCCATTTGTGACACATTGGAGTTGGTTGACCAAAAGAGGGCCTAACGTTGGCTTGTCCACATTTGACGTAAATGGCCTTTACCACCATTTTTCTGTTTACGATTTGTCTTCTATAAGATCCACTTATATGTTCTATCTGCATTTTACTTAACTATTTGTATGATTGCTGTGAGAAAAGTAAAGTTGCTCCAAGCATAGAACATCTACAAAAATTTACAACATTTGAGCCTTTGGTTAGTATATGAACGACTTTGGGAGTACTAGTCATCTCAGGTAAGACAGTTTCTGTAACAAGGGATTGAAATGCCAGTGGTAGACTACATCACCTTTATTGGATGCCTATGTGGACGCTGGTTTGAATTCCAAGCCAACAAACATTGTTTGTTATACAAGTAGATGAGAGTGAGTAATGAAGCAATGGCAGTTGGATGAAGAAAAGGAAAATAAGGTATTGGACTAGAATGTTTTTCTTATTTGAGAATAATCATATGATTGAATTGCTATAAAAACTGATGACAGAGATAAATGGTGGTTGTATAGCAAACATGAATATTTGAAACATGCAGGATTTTATTCCAAAATAAATTCTGGTAACGGATATGAAATGAGTCGAAAATGTGTAAATTTTTTATCGAGTTTCGACTTTAGTAATATTCAATGCCATTAAATCAAATAGAAAACCAAGATGGACATTGAAATTATGCTCCATGGATAATTGTTGTTCATGAAAATAGCTGATAGTGCCATTGAATAAAATTCTATCATGACAACCTTATTTGATGGACAAACATTCAACCAAGAATGTATAGTTAGCAGCTCAACTACTTATGGCAATTTTGATGAAAAAAGATAGCGTTGTTATAACTTATAAATGATGGTTTGAAATCTTAAAATTGCATTTGCTGCTAAAGACAAATTGTGAAGTTTGCTAAAAATTCTGAAGTTTACCAAAACACTTGTATTAAGCCAAAAATTTAAGTGCGATGGAGACAAGCAGCACCTGTATATACATTGTTTTCTGTGACGCATTGAAAATTCAACATTCAAATCCATATATATAAATTGAAGGTTTCACTAAAGAAAGCCTTCTGGTATTTTTGGATTTTATTAGAGTTTGTAACTTTATTGTACAGGTTACAATGTTTCAGCTGAAGAAATAGTTGCAAAATTAATGTAGAAAAACAATGAAATTAGTGGAGATAAGTTAGGTTGATATATTAGAAACAACACATCACTAAGTTTAAACAAAGTTCACAGAAATTTTATAGTGTAAAATATTTTTGAACATTGTCTTAATTTATCAAGATCAGTGAATTAGAATGGCGTCTGTACTCGTTTTAGCAGAAATTAAACACCGTGGTTCTACTATCGCAAGAAATCTCAAGTAGTACACAATCTTGGGAAGTTCTAGAAAATTTGGAAATGTCAATTAGAATGGGGTCTGTACTCGTTTTAGCAGAAATTAAATATCGTGGTTCTACTATCTCAAGAAATCTCAAGTAGTGCATGATCTTGGGAAGTTCTAGAAAATTTGGAAATTAAGGTTATAGAAGTGATCTCCAAAACTCTCAAAATGATATCATATTAATATGAGCACATTAATTTGGGGAACTTAAAAAAGGGTTCATGAAACAATTTAAACTTTAAAGTGATATTATACTAGAAATCACAAAGATTCAATGAATGAGCATTTAAATCAGTGAATAGTCATAATGCACGCTTCTTTTGCAGGTCTCTTGGGGTAAAACTGTGATTTTGATTGGAGGCCAGATGGAACCACCCTCTGATAGAGTTGAGGGTGTGTATTTGGTTTGCTCGAATATCATACCTTGAGTGCACAACTTGTCTCAAAGAATACATTTCCAGCCCTAAAACATGGAATTTGATCCATTTTATCTACATATTATCCTATTAGCTTATTACGATTATCCATGAATATTTATTATTTACTATCATATATACACATAAAGGAAGAAGGAAGAATATGTTGGCTAATACCCACAAATATTATGGAGTAATTAGAACATGAAAGTTTGACCAAAGTAAGGTCTAGTGAGGAGGAATTGGAGGAAGAAGGGTTTTGGAAGATAAAATGGAGCAGTCAGAAGATGGAAGGCTCAGCAGATCAAGGCCTAATGAGGAGGAATTAGACACATTGATTTGTCTTATTAAAGCTTTGAAAATACGAGATTGCACTGCAGCTTGAGATATTAATGTATATCATGGAGAGCTCAATTCGAATGTTGATTGACTAGATCCATCCTTCCAGTAAACAGAACAATATTATGTGATGGAAGAGAGTATAGTAAATGACTCAAGAAAGTTCAAGTATGTTGTAACAAATTAAAATCCCATACAGCAGTTTATGGTGGGAGAACTTATGGAGAAAATAATTTGAGAAGGGAAAGAAAATATTCATACTATTGTAGCAAGATTTTTCATAGCTCAATTGTGGAGGGTTTTTTCAGATAAACTCCAGTAGGGGACCAAAATTAAAGCTTGCTAAGGCTTTTGCTAAGAGTAAGAGATGTATCTTCTAATTACCTGTGCAAAGCAAGTAATTGTTGCATTATATCAGAGGACTTGGATTTCTAAAGTATAAGCTGGATAAAAACAAACACAACTCACCTGCATCATTTGTCGAAGATGTGAAATTAACATTCTCCAAAGCCATGACTTATAACCCAAAGAAAATGGCATAATCACCGGCTCAATAACTCATGCAGTCCAAAAAACATATCTTCCATGGCAGTTCTCATTGAAAGTTTTCTCAAACATTGGGGCCCAAGACTGCAGAGTTTTGAAGACACCTATCAATATTTGCTGGAAACTTTACAAGAGGAGGACCTTCTTGGTTTTCTTGAAGATGACAAGGATGTTGTTGAACAGAGGAATACGACAGCCCTGCAGCAAGAACAGCTCCATAATTCTATTGAACAACCTCGTGGTAGCGAAAATGGAGCTTCTTTTTTACAGAGATTTTGTGGCTTCCCCTAAAAATAAGGGTGATGATATTCTAGCTCAAGAAAAAGAAATAGAACATGCAGAAAATTTTATGAAGCAATTTGAGGACAGTGGTCTGAAGCCATTGTAGCCATCCTATGTGGACTTGATGCAAATGTATATGTGCCTGTCTATGTAATGTGAAGTAGAATACACATTTTCTCGATGTATGGCAAGGTGTCGACCTAATTGGGCAACTTATGAAATATATCTTGAATCCTTGATTAAATGTGGCATGCTGGAGAGGGCTGAGGGGGTTTTTGCAGAGTTGCAAAAGGATGGTGCAATTGGTATTAAATCCAAGATGTGCAACGTAATATTAGAGGGATATCTCAATGCTGGTCAAGAATAAAGGATCAAAGAATTGTATGATGAAATGTACCATAAATGTGAAGGTTGATGGATAGCAGCTCAAGGGAAAATATAGTAGGTAAATGAGCAACTTATTGCTAGATGTTACAGGTGTAGATGAAAACCTTGACTTTCAAACATAGTATTTACAACTTGTGAGTTATCAAGACTGTGAACTGTGGGTCTTGGATTTTCGCCATTTTGCAGAGGAATTGAATCAACAGTCTGAAATGAACTTGGAGAGTCATGAAGCTGCAATCGATGCACTGTTTTTGGCAGCCGAATATCACCTGAATCCATATTTCATGATGAACGCCAGTGACAGTGACTATCATATCAACAAAACTACCAGTAAACACAAATCTTCACACGCGTAGGAAGATGGTTGATGAGATATTTTCAAGTAATAAAAATCCAAAAGTGGAAATGATAGGTACTATTAAAGAAAAGAGAGACAAAACTGTAATTGACATTCTTATGCAAGCAACAGAATGGGACAACAAAATGCAGTCTAGTATTTTGATCAAGAGGTCATATGATGAGAAAGCAGTAAGTTGTGATTTTGAAGAAAGGACAAATGGTTTTAGAAATTTTCTCGATGATACAGAGTCTATGGATGTTGTTACACTTGTATGCCAGCATCAGGGTCTACTCTATGTTTTTCTAATTCGGCAGTTACAGAGGGAACAACATAACATGCTGCAGAGTCTCTCAATACATTGCTTTTCTCTCTTCATTATCAGCAAAAGGAGTTTAGTCATCCAATAAAACCTGGAAAAATACTTGGAGATAGGCGACAGTGGACACTTCTTCAAATTATAGTTTCTGCAGCCAGTGGTAGTGGCATCATGGAGGAGGATGATGAGTATGGTAGGAAAGAGGGCTTCCATTTTAGAAACTTGATTCCTGCCTCCTCATGGATGGACATAATATCAAATTTTTCAACCTCTTCATTTTCTTTGGTTAGATACATAGGTTGGATGGCATTGGCTCGCTATGCAAAGGAACACTAGAAGGGAGGGCTCCTTCTTGCGCAAGATATGCAGCAAATGAAAAGATTACTGTTTATTTTCTCTGATAATAATACATAGGTTGGATGGCATTGGCTTGCTATGCAAAGGAACACCTTAATAGAGGGCTCCTCCTTGCGCAAGATATGCATCAAATGACAAGCTTACTGTTTGTTTTCTCTGATGAACTCACATTCGTCAACAGATGTAAGGGGAATGAGAATGAAGAATTACAAGAGGCCTCCCTTTTGGAATCCAACAAACATAAATATGAGAAACCTGTTAAGAAAAGTGATCATTTAGATCAAGTGTATAGTGATGGATTTGCCCATGCTCTTTACCATGAGCTAGACATGATCTTTCCAAACTTAAGAAATCAGTTTTTCACATATGCAGAAGTGATGCTAGAGGTTATCTGCTCCCATTTAAAAGCAGTTCCACCTAGTTCTATTCCAGATTTCTTGTTGGTTTTCAGAGTTGTGTTCCAACCCATTCCTGGATGTAGATAGAGGTCAAAATGTAATGACTGATGCGAGTTGTGGCATGCTGAAAGGTGTTGTAGCTTCGAATGTGAAGTGCATCATTTTGCAGATACTAGAAGTAATCGTTGTGGAAGTAATTGTTGCTGCCTTTGTGTATCTGTTCCTATTGTGATGTGCCTTTATTGGATTCTGTATTTATTATTAAGCGCTTTGAAGCCTCTGATTTCTCACGCTGTTGGAACAGCGGCTGCTTTAGAGCATTTATTAGAGGATGACTTCTCTATGATGAGTTTTGAATCTTTATACTTTGATGCTCTTATAAATGAGCTAAAATGAGGTCTTGAGCATAAGAACAATAACATTACACAAGGCGCACTGTTGATTTTTCTTTCTGGTTATCTGCTTTCTGTCTTGTCTATTATGAGGAGAAGAAAAATTATGCAATCACTATTACGTTTGGCTAATTTTACTAGCTTCCAGGCAACAATGACTTACTACAACTATATTTTTGCATTTCAGAAGGTCTTCGCAGTCTGTAGCTGTATGGCCCAAGACATTTTAAGAGAGCTAGGTATTTTATTGGTGAATGAACATCCTTTAGATTTCAAGAAAGAGTCATCTGCATTTATTTGCAGTGACCATATGGCCATGGGCAACTTCTCAGAGAGAAGAACAAAAAATTGATTCGTGTGATGTTGATAGACAAGAAGACAGATGCCAACTAGGAGAATATTCACAAATCAAGGATCATGTTGATGCAGCTGAAGATGGGATTAATAGACATGGAATAACCAAGGTATTAGTAGTACTTTCAAGTACTTTTAATGTATTTCTAAAATGGAAGAATTCACAAATGATTTGCAGGTACTTATTTTTACAAAAAGTCCAATACTTGAGGTTTGCTTTAAATTTCATGCTCAAATGGTATATAAAATGTCTCAAACTGCAGCAACCTGTTTGCTTTACTCGAGATCCATGGTGTGTAGATACAAGTATTTTCATTCGAGCAAAGTGGCTCATAGCTCAATAAGTACCCCAAGCCCCCAAGAGCTCCCGAAGCTCAGTCTTCAACTCTGACCATCATTGAAGGAACTTTCCATGACTCCCAACCTCTTTCTGAATGAGGATAAATTTTTACCTTACCAAGAGGCTTTGAGAGGATGTCGGTAACCTACACATCCATCCTGAAATGATGGAGCTTGACTGTACCATATTCTAAATAAAGTGGTACTTGTAGCCGGTCATGGATTCTCTGAAAGGTGATTCCTACTTTCATTATTGCAATATACAACAGTGATTCCATCATGTGCACAAATGGCTTATGGAAGAGCTTCCTCAACCAACTAGTTTCATAATAAGCCATACTTGCTGCTATATACATTCAGCCTCAATAATGCTTCCAGAGCAACCAAATCAAGAGGTATAGCACTAGATGTGCTCTTTCCATCCATCACACTACCAACCAAGCCAACTTTAGAATATTCAAGGAATCTTGGATTTCAGATATATATCAATAAGAAGTTATTAAAAATACGGGGTTCTTCCATAGATTGACTCAAATACTTCATAGCAAGGCATATGATTGATAGGATGTTTATCAAGAACATGAAGGATGCAGACCAACAACTTCTCCATCACATCAAACTCTTAAGTTAAGGGAGAAATCAACTCCCTCTAAATCATAGCTCCCTCTGAATATCTTAACGAAGATTTTGATGATTGGGCCGGGAAGGGCTGAAGGAAGTCTGACATTAACTAATGCTCAGGTTCAGGCATACAGAGAGAACAGGAGTACTGCAGTCATGGTTAACTATTGTTATGGAGATAATAAAAATGGTGCTAGCTCAGACAGAAGCTATTGTAGCAAATATCCCTTTATTGATCCAATTTTTCCTTTGAATTCCTCCATAGACTAGGATACAGATTCATCCACTAGATGGTGAGGTTCTTCCTTGCTATCATGGATTGAATTATTGTAATCAAGATGCACATCCCCATCTTTGACTAGAAATATTCCCATGTGTCTTTGCCATCACATCGGCCTCTGTACTTCATGATCAAAGGCCAAAAATGGGATTTCAAGACCTTGTAACTGATCTTTAAGAATGAAGTTTCCAAATGTACTTCATCTCTTATCCAAGATGACAAGGTCAAAGGTACTGTAATAGCTTGTGCACACAAGAACAATGCAACAAAGCTATAGCTGACTGATAGGCCACATTGTATCATGGAGATTGATGCACAGAATTCAGTCATTGTAAGACTTAGAGATGTCAGGCAATATTTATTTTGATACTGAGAGAGTGCTTGACAATATCACTGAGAAGTCAAGCTGGTCTACTTCCAATTATATCTTCCAGGACATAGATGTATTATACTCAGGAAATGCCTTATTATTATATTCTGAATAACTTGAAGTAACAAACTGGAGATTCACTTTAAAACAATATCTTCCACTGTCATCATAACTGGGTATTTCATGATGATACCAACAAACCCCCCTCAAGATGATGATAGGGAAACGCTCCAGAGTCCAGACTTGTCCTTTCAGGAGTTAATGCACACATCTCTGCTTAACTATAGAAGCATGGCATAAGTGCCAAAACTATAATTTAAGGTATCTTCTCCACTGTCCTGCATTTCACCATTGTTGTCAATATACTCAGAATTTTATTGCCTTTGAATCAGACTTGATTACATACTTCGAATCTTTGAGTTACCCTTTCATATTTGATTATTTTCTTAGGAAGCTTCAATATATCGTACCATAATGAAACATACCTGTACTGCACTCTGGCCTCGATTTCAAGAGATTCAAGCTCAGGACTGGGAGATGGGAGAGTTCGGAATAAAATGGTGACTGCAGCTATAAGAATTATAAAAACTTGACTAACCAGACTGTCTCAAGATTTTGGGCTTATTGTGACACTGCCTTCACGTGTCATCTCAGTGTAGTCACAACAATCTCAGGACAAAATTTTATTCTTCAACCAGAAACTTTAATTTCAGACACATACTTGGTGATGCATGCTTCAGAATTTCGGATCGCAATTATGGACCAAGATTTGTAGATCAAATAGTGTGTATTTCTCCAATCAAGTATTCAAGCCCTGCTGTGATAAGGAGCCCACACATTCACAATTTCTCTTACTCATTTACAATATGGAATGCTCCAGAAGATTGTCTTAATTAAGGGCTAATCCATACCATAATTATGAGCCTTAATGCTTCAACCACTGTCTATAGGTCAGCTCAACTGAATTTTAGGATATGAGTATATATGAGTTGAGCATAGAAATGGGATAGGAGTCTTGATTTCTCTTCCTTTGTGACAGGGGTCTGAATTAAGTAATTGTGCTCAGAACTATGGAAGGACTAGTCTTCTTCCTTTCTATCCTTTACTTGATCGATCGGAATTTTGAAGAGTAGCCCTGACTTCACCTTTAAGACCATGTACAGTCTTATGTTCAAAATATCCTTAGACAGGTGAAGACTAGAAATTTTAGTTGTACTGACCAAACTTGGAGAATATATATGCTCAGACTAGCTGTTACAAGGTTGGCTTATTAAATGATTGACCAGGTGCTGAATGTAAGTTATTCTATGACTGCAACTTCTTCTTTCAAAGATGAAGACATCTGAGATTTGAGTAATCTCCACAGGACGACTTCTAATCTCACTATTGAGATTACATAAACTCCAGAACTGTACTTTCTTCTATCTGATGTTTCCTAGGAGACCAAGATATTCATTTTGTAGGCCTTGGACACTCTCAGATCAGACCATCAAAATTCTATCCACATCAACACTAGAAAATGCCCTTTTTTACGTGTGCTAACAATCTGAGTGGCCACAGCTTTTTCTGTGGTATTGAACAGAGATCCAAACCATATCAGAATATTCACAGAAACATCCTTACTTATCTTTGCACCAGCAGCCTAAGACAACAAGAAATCCACACCATATTCTGTCCTAGACTTGCCCTTAAGCCTTCTGACTTCATTTCCTGCTTATGTCCTTGCCTCGTATTTGATAGGACCTTCAGACTTGCAGAGGGAGGAAACCATGGAGACTTGAGTTCATTGATAAATTGGTGAGAATTTTTTTTACAACCCATACGTAATTATTTATACTACATTAATATATGGTCTTTGTAAGCAAGCAAACATTACAGAAGCTACATCGATTCTTGAAGCATTGAGGAATGAAGGTCTTACTCCAAATAATCGTATTTGGAATATATTAATGGCAAGTATTTCCAAGAAACCGAATACATATATGCCTCCTGAACTAATTGATGGGCATTTTAAGAAAGGATATATATGACCAACTTTCAAGCTATGGGCTAAAATGGAAGAAACCTATATTTTCCTGATGTCGCTGTCTACCCTACTTTCATCAATGGGATTTGAAAGAAAAGCAACATGTAGGAGGCCCATGTACACTTCATGGAAACTAAAAAGATAAGCACATTTTCCCTAACAATTTCACCTGCAATTTGTTGATTGGTGGACATTTTGATGTGTTCAGAGCAGTCCTACCCTTAATCATGGAATTTCGAAGACCAAGATACCCAGTTATTGAAATGCCAGAGTTCACGAGATATAAAGAAAGATTGTTTTCACTGAGGAGATCTTCAACACAGGTGAGGTTCTCTGAGGGCTTTATGAACGACAGACTACTTTCCTAAAGGTTTTTAGTGCCATACCAAGTGCCCTGTACGCGTCATTGATTGGGTATATTCTCACGGTTATCAAAATTTATATCTATGGCTAGAGAGTTGTCTGTAATGTAATCGAACCTGGTGGGGACACTCACTCGACCCTCAAAGTAGACATGATTGAACTCAGTCTATGAAAAATTTTAATGTTTATTAATCAAATAACTTTTCAGCTTAGTGTTAATCTGGGTTATGGTAGACTGAGACCACTACGATTGTATCACATTCAAAGTTCTCCACATAAATTATATCTTGGTAGAGTTTGTTCAAGTGAAATATACTATCAGTTTTAGGACTAGCTGTGTGGTTTTACTTAGCTTAAGATTAGCCATATTATTTCAAATGCTTTAGTTCAGTCATGTTAGTATTTGGAGATGGCTGTAAATTGCTATGTAGTTTATCAAGCATTCTTTTCTATTAAATTTATTTCAATATTAAATTTATTTTAATATTGAATTTGGTCACGTTATTCATAATTTATTGCTGGAAAGTATTGATGGACAATCTAAATATTGTCCCCATATTTAAGTAACCCTATGTTAGTGAAATAAATAACCCTGTGTTTGGTATTTATTATAGCCACCGTCCTTCACCAGATGATGCATGCATATGCATATATTGACAATCTCCTATGAAATTCCATTATATCTTCATTATCAGTATGAAAAGTTGAAGACATGATCCCAAAATGAATCAATCCTATTGTTGGTGAATAAAAAACCATTGAATAAGGCCCACAAGGAACATGGCGAATTTGAAAATTCTTTTACCAAAAAATCTCAAATGCATCTATTCTGCCGAATAATGAACATCTGAGGAATTGAAATAGGTGGGCAGCCTTAAACTTTAAAGACATCGATCTCATCCTTCAATGATTTTCTGCAATGCTCACATCCATCATCCATGTGACTAATTATTTTTAGATACTTAGGGAAAAGAGCTCCTGGCCCTCATCTCCTTGACCAGATATATCAAGGGATCTAATGCTTCCTTGTAGAGAATGTCAGTCAAATTCTCAGATGTTCGCCTGTGAACAAGTTAGACACTGGAGTCTCTGTTCTGCTCCACTGTTATGATGGTGCTGCAATGGAGTAGGACTATTTGGTGCCTTGGTGTCATACTGCTCCTTAGTTCTATTCATGTGAAGGTAATCAAATCCTAAAACTTCAGCAACCTCTTCTGTCTGTTTTATTTCGGTTTCCAACTTGCAGGATTGAATAATGCAACCCCAGGATGAGCTTATCTGAGGTTTGTCTTTATTGAAATGAATCAGGAGGGAGAAGGAAGACAACATCATTTTGTGGTGATTCATGGACTTGGCCATGGAGCATGGTGTTGGTATAAGGTTGTAACTCTGCTTAAGCAGAGGGGTTACAAAGTGGCTGCCCTGGATCTCACTTCCAATGGGATAAACAGGGTAGCCTCTACAGATCAAGTCAATTCAATTGCACACTATGCAGAGCCACTGCTAGATTATATCAGCAACCTCGGCAATGATGAGAAGGTACTTGGACTTACTTGGACTCTCTGGAATATAACCTGTCATTTTAAGGTCTGAGAATAGTGAATCTAAGCCCAAAGTGAAGACATAACTATGTCCAAGAGAGTTATGCATATTAGAAGTTTTCAGAATGCTTCTCTTTATTTTTCCTTTGGAGTCCTTACTATAATGGATATGGCCTCCCAAAATTAGGCAACAAGGATTTGATAGTTTTTTGGACTTTATTTCACATTTTAAGTTGAGAAAGACGAGGGTTCAGACCTAGTCCACTTTTATTAATTACCCATGTTGGCTTGGGAAGTTGCAGAATGGTCTCTAAAGATGTTCTCATTACATTGTTTTCATATTTGGAAAACAAAATATGCTCAACCTTTTGTTATGTGATGGATGGAATTTCAGTTGATTAGCACAGGGGGTCCTGATAGCAAGGAGGCTAATTGAAGAATGCCATGTTACTAGGACAAATGACCCACTCAGACCTGCCAAGCCACAGAGAGAATGTGGCCTATTAAAAATTGAGTTGGCCTTTGAGGCATGGCTCAGACTAGCTCAAAACAAAAAATTGAATGGCATTCTTATGTTCACTGGTTCCACAGAGGTATTACTGGGTTAGGATAACCAACCCTTCAAGGTCAGGTGAGACCTTAAGACCTTTGCAGACTTGGACATGAGCTAAAAGAGTTGGTACTTACCTCTTAGAAGCATTGTATAGATGACCTTAGATAAGGTCTTTCAAACCTGGCTCATTAGGTTGTGAGAATAGTTGAAACCTTCTATTATACATAAACTGGCTTTTTAAGAGCACTGGTCTTGATTCCCAAGTCCCGACATTAATACCCAGATCCTTGAAAAATGGCAAGGTGTTCAGCGTGCTCTGATCATATTCCAGGGAAGTTTTTATTGCTTCTGAGTAGGACCCAAACATATAATTTCCACCAACAAATGACATGATTATAAATGACACAAATGCTACAAACCATCTTCCCATGACAGCGCTTTTGGCCAAATCAAAGGCCTCCTTTCTCTCCATCATCTTAACCACTGCAACAAAGAAGGCGAAACGATCTTATAGGCAGGAAGTCCATTATTATAGTAACAGGTGTTCATTTCTCAATGATAATGTTGAGTTTGCACTAACATATTGAACTGTGATTTGAAAATTAAAGGCTTGCTGGAACATATGAGGAGACCCAACTTTCATTTTTGCAGAGTTGGATAAAGAGCCATCTGGAAGATGGAAGCAGGATATAGAGCAAACCAGTTTTGTTTGTAGAGTTGGGAAATCTTACAAAAACCTAGGATTTCACATGGGTGACAGAGACAATTTACTTAGATGGAGAGGAGCAGTAGGGGAGCCATGTTTTGACAACTCATGGCAGAAGGAATGAGCTCATATGGAGATGGGTATGAGATTGTTTTGTCTCAAAATCCATCCACAACAGTTCTGGTTTTGGGTCAGTCTCATAAGTTGGCTGAGCTTACTCATTTGTTTACCAGGATGTATGAATATAAGAATAGGAAACAGCTTGGGGTAACACGCTAATGGTTCTCGAATTTCTCAAATCGCTAACCTAAAGATAGATATTCTTTAATCGCTCAAAGTGCTAACCTAAAAATAGATACAATAGAGAGTTACAGACTATAGTGGATTCACCCTCACAAGAATCAGTTGACATTATTTCTCAATTAATTTCAAACTCGTACTCTCTATTTTATTATGCACGCTAGCAGGAAAGGGGAACTTAGTGAGTTTTTCCTGGTACAGCACATGAAGCCAGAGTATCTCTCTATCCATCCACAAAAAGAAGTAAACATGTTTAATATCTACAACCAGTGCTTATATGATTCGAAGATATGAGGATGATGGCAGGCTGCAACATACTGGGTTGTTGTTTGTCGACGTTCGATTGAAGAAGATGATGAGCATTGATGTGCAACAAAGAAATGGCTTGTTCACTACAAAAATGGCTCTTTGGCAGACTAAATCCTCGGCACTGGCAGGGAAGAATATCAGTGTTGAGCTGCCATTATGATTGTTGGCTTGGCAGGGACAAATTGCAATTACCTCTGGCTCCCTTACCATTAACCTTCTTTTATGCTGCAACAACGTAGACTATGAAAACAACCTAGACTCCGGTTAATTCTGCAAGTTGCAACAACCTAGACTCAGGTTAATGCTGCAAGTTGCAACAACCTAGACTCAGGTCAATGCTGCAACAACCTGGCCTACCCTAGGCCTAGAATTTAGAGTCTATAAGTGTAACGTGACACTTCAGACTTCAGTTAGAGAACAAAGCAACTTGAAATGCACAATGCAGTTTGGACTCTGCAGACTACAAGCTATAACTAGGGCTGGGAAAATTGGTAATAGATTACAGATAAAGCCAAAATTTTGAAAAATGCTCGGTGGACCAACAACCCTTCCTAAAGCATTTTATAATATTATTCATTTTTTTTAAAAGCTGTAAAAATCAATTTTTAATTTTTTTTTGACTCATAAATTTCGCTGAGTGCTTCTTTGATGTGCGAGAGGCCTCTTGATGGGCTCTAACGTGTTCAATTTTGAACACTGATCCTTAGGTGCTTGAGAATAAATAATAGCATAGTCAGCTGGATAAGCAGGTATAATTTACAAAATCTCACCCAGAATCTCACTCAGATCTACTAGTATCATTTCCATGATTTAAATAGTGAATGGAGGAGTCTTAATACTCCCGGTCACTTAACATAAAAGTGACTAAGGCGGCCAAAAGATAATATCCCATGACTCTCATCATCATGCCATCTGTGCCTAGGTCTAATTGGAAAAACACATATCTTTTCCTATAACTAATTCATCATGGTAGTCATTGCAATTTACGGGCTATGGTCACTACCATAGTATTGAAAGGAGTACAGGATGTTCTGTGTTCACCTTAATTGCACACATATCAATGCATATGCATATTTCAAAGTTTAAGCTCACATGGTTGTACCTATTTGATAGGAAAACGTTTTTCTGTTCTGAGCATCATTTTCCCATGGAGTGTTTTTTGTATCTTCACGCATTCATGTTTTATAGGAAGAGTTTATCCACAATTTTAATTTATTTCTGCTTTCAAATATCGTTAAATATTTTTATTCTTAAATGTTTTAATTCTATGACTAATGCAATTGCTTTATTGTGCTGAGGGAAATATATCCAAGTATGGATCCATGGAACGAAGAAATAGAAATTGGCAATCTTATCTTATATGTGGAATTTTTGCTTTCAAATTATCTAGTGTTGTGTTCATTATTAATTTGAAAAGGGCCATTTGATGGGCAACTGAAACAAAACTAACTTTTATTGATAATGTATTAACTGATTTATTAAATAAAAACAGGTGGTCAATTTTAAGCACTCTTGAATAGATTGCAAAAAATGATTGGCATTGCATGATGCTGAAAATAGTTAGCAGAGAAGCTTAATGGCACAACTGACACAACATATTGAGTTTAATGGCACAACTGACACCATGGAAGAAGCTTTGGAACAAGTGGTGGAGTAGATGGTGGCTGAGCAAAGGGTTGCAACACTATATATGCATTTGGAAAATACCCCTATGAAATGGTGGGTAAGCACATCAAATCACGTTGCATTCATGGCATGATATGATAGAGGCACTAAATGATAAAGTCCTACCAGAAATTGGGGGCTCCACTAGCTAATGACATTCTGGAATGCAGTTGTATCAACCAGACCTTACAATTCGGTGGTACTTCCAATCTAATGGGCCACATGTATTACTGCAAAGTCATTAGGATATATAGGAGGTTCCTATTTAAATATGGGCTCATAATTTTATGCACACCTTAGAGCCATTTCCAAAGAATTGATATTCTGAGGTAAAAATGCAGTGGAAGACAACTAGCTAGGTTGAATTATGAGAAAGGTTCTACAACACTTTATATAACTCTACAAGGAGGAGGCACAAATTGCAAGGTTGATAGAGTGCATTTGTTGTTTCCCATATATGGACCATCCACAAAGTCTAATAATATGTTCTACAAAAGAGTACCCCTTAGAGGAACTTTGGCATCTGTGGTATAAAGAAACCGATTCCCTTTTGAAACTATTGATAATGTGAAAGGTGGCATTTCTCTAGAAATGAGAAGTATTGGTCTCCTTGTTGTTCTGTCAGCTGTTGATAGTGTATAGGAAGGTGGTGGAAATAATGGGGAATAAGATAGATCTGCATTCTATTTAAAGGATCTTTTTTCAGCAAGGAATGTGTTGTAGTGTAATGAAATCTGCATGTAAAGATCATTTTATTGCCAACCCTGCAATGCTTGGTCTAATTACATCTTTGGGAGAGTGAATGAGGAACACCAATAAGAACGCAAACAAAAGATTTGACAGAAAATCCATTCAAATACCAAGCCACTCATAGGCACCAACATTGTGGAGAGTAGATCTAGTATACGTATCAGTCAATTCAGCAGGGATAATTCTTTCTGTAGCTTTTGGAAGTATATTTCTTTTTGTAGCTTTCTGAAGTATACATATCTAACTATATCTTGCATACATATCAATCAACTCAAGAATTATCAAAGGTTGCAAGTGCAGAAAGAATTCTCCCTGCTATCAAAGGCACTCCTATAAGCATACATGTACCAAAAGTAGAAATAGAGACAAATGTGGGTGCAATAGAGAAAACAAATGTTGTGATAGCTGATGCATAAACATATTTTTTTAGCCAACTACATTAATCCTGCCTCAAAATTTCTAGCTTCCAAAGAAATCTTGTCTCCCAAGCCTGCAAATCGAGTTTGATAACAACCAATGGAACAAATGAACATTTACTTTAGCATTGACTTCATATGTTCAGATCACTAATCTACATTTCAGTGTAGTCTCAGAAGTCTTCTTAGGGACATCATTAATGAATTTACACACACATTTATTTGCACCATTAATCCTTACAGGGGTCTTTGTTGTTGGTTCACCATTTCTGTGGAAAATCCCCCACACCTTTCCTTGACAAAAATATCTTTTGAGCTTGATGCTTGTGATTTTGTAGAAATTCTTGTGTTGCCAATAGATTTTAGCCAATTTGGAGACAATTCCCCAATCGGGGAGGGGCTTGGCAGCATCCAACAATGTCTTCTTATTCTTCCTATTTTTCTTGACCACTGCGCCTTCCCCTATCGCAGGCTTAGCAGCAGCAACTCTAAAACCTCTCTGTAGAACTCTGCATGCCCACATCAACGCTGTTTTGCTTTCCATACCTTCGATATCCCCCGACACACACGATGTCCCTTTCTCCCTTCCAATCTTGCCTGGCACTCCTCGAAATCATATTCCACAAGTAAAACCCCCTAAAACCCTCTGTAGATTACTTTTTTTGTCACACGCTTTTGTTGATATATGAAACCTTTCAAGCAACGGTCATTTTATTTTTCCTCTTTTTCAAAAAGTAGAGAACCAACACTTTGGGTGGCAATAATACTCCTCCTATGGAGGCGCATCTACTCCTTTAGTGGGTTCAATCGCTCAACCGATTTCATTACATATGCAAAGTGGATTTAATCTCTCAACCACTATAACTTTGGCACCTGATATTTTCTATGAATAGACAATACCTTTGATGTTAAATGAATACTGAGCTATTTAGATGTCTAGGAATGGGAAGGGGAAGGAATTGGATACCACAGATGTCCAGGAACGGGACGGGAAAGGAATTGGATACCAAGTAAAATATATGTGATTAAAAATAATCAAAACAAAGGATTGTATTGGTCATTCTCTAGAGAGGGCATTAAGGCATTCCAAAAAAATATATACCTCGCTCTCTTGTTTTACTTATGAGTAATGAGAAGCACCATTAGCACTGGGAAGGAGAGAACTTGTTAGATTTTATACCAAATGGTATCACAAATACAAACGATTTTGGTGCTTGCCGGAAGAGCAATATATTCACTCTGTTGTTGAAAAATTCATGTGTGATATTAGTGTATTTGATCAATCTCTCTCATACCAAAGCAACTCAAAAGCCCAAAAATATTTATGTGCAGTGGGTCTGATAACCATGCCAATGTTCATTTAGCACCTAAAACAAGCCATGAACCTAAAGTTGCTGGCATCACAGAATCTTTAAATACTGTTGGACAACACGAAGGTCCATGTTATGGGAATAAGCCTTGTAAAGAGCACAAAGACAATTAAAGATGCATTGAATTCTTTTGTTGACAATGAGTTGGGAAAAGAAAAATGGCTTGAAAGACAAGTTGCTACTAGCATTGACTCTCCTCAGAGGGGAGGGCGTTTTGCACGTCATTCAAGTATAATGATAGCAGAAAAGAAACATTCTCAGAAGTAAATAAGTTAAGGGTAGGCGGCCCTGCGTATGATCATAAGCCAATTTGTTTGATGTCAACTAGAAGATGGAAACCTGGAAGAGAATATCCAATCAAATGTGACCCTTTGATATTCATGGGTAATCTATTAATTCATCTCAGCCTGTCCTTCTATATACTTTATAATGCTTGCTTATGCATGTACAAATGAGAGTTGCCTCACAAGTTGTTGCATGCTAGTCAATGATGTGCATCCTTTAGAATAATTGCAAACTAAAAATGTTTTTCCGGGTGTTGAGAAATGATGGACAAGTTTCCCATCCCACATCATCACGGATTTCCATTGTTTGATAAGGTGCATAAATATGGATATTGCTGTGAGTTTGCTAAGGAAGATAGGAAAGAACTATAGAGGCAGTTCCTTTCTCAACAACAATGGCAGTGAATTTAATGTGTCAAAAGCAGAATTATAGCACCTAGAGGAAATTAATTCGAGGTGGCCTTTATGGCATTGCCCTTGCAGTAAATCTATCAACTAATCACATCTCTGGGTTGATCAAAACATGTTGAAGGTATTGAAGGAGGTTGGTGAAGTGTTTAATATTTGCAAATAGATCTTGGCAGGCTTTAGCTATAGGCCTTTCCCCATATTTAGTATGTTGGAGATCACATGCATATTAGGAAGAATCGAATGAAGAGTTATTGGCAATGACATGATGGATTTATTTTGGATATCACATGGATTTAGAAGTCAAAGAAAACTTTATCTGAAGCTGGGCTAGAGATGTTGACCAATGTGCCTATTATGCATGGCCACAAGCATTTGGTCTCGTCTTGCAAACTGTTAGTAGAAAGAGTTTGGACTGCGAGTTTGTAAAAAAGGCTGAAGTCATAGGTATATAGTGTGGTGAATAAGGTATGAAATCAATTATTCCAACATCAACATTGGATGTATATTAGCACATACAGGCTTTAAAGATTCATTTTTATAAATAATTTTGTCCCCAACAATTAAAGCACTACCATCTACGACAATACAACACCATTTTGCAAGAAGGACGAGAATAGTCCTTGCAGGATTTGAGGATGAATACATGTCATTTATTGAACTATGGATTAAGCATCACTTGCCTCCCATACCACAAACAAATCGAGATAATTTTCAAAAATGTAATTGCAATAACATTTGAAACAATATTGTGTCCTCTAAGTACGCCGCAGAGGAGAATTTCTAGAGCTGGTCGGAGAAGACATTTATGGTGTCACAAAGTTTACAAAAATTCTTGTGGGGATGGATAAACATATCATGTTCTAAAGCACGTCCAAGGTTGTAACCTCTTGCTGAGATATTTCAATTGCAATGGATTGAAACCTGTGGATTTGAATTTTATAAATGGATGGATAACATAATTTGTTTCTGGAAGAGGGGGTGCTTATAATGGATTTATGTGAGTGGATTAGATTTTTCATGTGTTCAGTAGATAAAAGTTTTTGGAAACTTTTCTTGGATGAATCGGTGATTTGAAGCATGGAAATTATTATTATTATTATTATCCAATTTTAAGGTCACGACTATGCCAGACACCAAATTGGTGTATGAGACTTCCTTGTTTGTGGGACAAGAGAAGGAGGTATTTCCATAATAGTACAAATTTCTGGAGCAGGGGCCCACATCATCTTGCCTAGGAACTACGCTGCCTTTCGTGGGGGCCAAGTCACCCTCTTCTTTGGTGGACCACGAGTGCCACCCTAGGGAGGCAAATTATACTCATATTTGGTAGCTGGGAGGATACCACGCATTTCTGGTTCAGCTGGGATGCAGGAAATGAGCAGGAAAGGAAATTGTGGGGGATTTTCTAGCATTTTGGTGCCAACTCAACCAGCAGTTGGAGGAGCTAGGGGGAAATTGGGCCAAAATTCTGAGGTCAACATTTGGCCAATTCCTTCGTGGGTTTTTCTGGGTTATTAGAGGAGAACCCGGGGTTAATTTCCTGGAATTTTTTGGGCATTGGATGAGGCCCTAACAACCATTGTTCATAGTCAGCAGTGCAATTTTTCACTAGGTCAGCGTAGAGATTGTTGGGGACAACCACATTGCATGTTAGAGTAGTCGATTTCATCACTTGGGCATTGTTAGGTTGCCTTGTGCGAGCCCAAGTGCATGCTTTCTGATCTTATCTTTGTACCCAACATTTATATTAATAAAATGGCTTAGCTCAACACAGTTAATGGAGATTTCTTGGTGTTTAATGTGTTTAATGTGTTGTAAATTATGTGTTTGTTTTTTTTTACTATGCTTGCTTTGCTTATCATTGTAAATTTCCATTAGGAATATTACAATGGTATCAAAGCATGATCTTGGCCAGTTGTGGGGAAGCTAACAAGATCATGAAGGTGTTAGAATCACATGCACAGTGATTGGTGAGCTTATAGACACTCCAATGATGCAAAAAGGGGAGAGTACATAAGGGCTCTTGGAGGAGTTGATGAGGCAAAGCCAACAATTGGCTTGTGAAAGGGATTGAGGAGTTGGGGTTGTCTGGAATTAGATTGGGGGGAATCGTGGGAGATTTTCAAGCATTTTGGTGGAGCAACAAGCCCAACATTTGCTATAGGTTACAGTTTCTGCTTGTGGAGGAGGGCCAAGCATTTTGAGGTCAATTTTGGACCGTCAAAACTAGAGAAGGCCCTTTTTGGGTTTTTGACAAGGATCTTAGAAATAATTTGGCAGAATTTTCTGGGCAGATTTGACGGGTAAAACAGGGGTCCCTACTCAACCAACCACTGGAGGAGCTAGGGGGAAATTGGGCCGAAATTCCGAGGTCAACATTTGGCTGATTCCTTCGTGGGTTTTTGTGGGTTATTGGAGGAGAGTCTGAGGTTAATTTCCTGGAATTTTATGAGCACCAGAGGAGACCCTAACAACCATTGTTTGCAGCCAACAATGCAATTTTTCACTAGGTTAGTAGAGATATTGTTGGGGACAACCACATTGCATGTTAGAGTAGTTGATTTCATCACTTGGGCATTGTTAGCTTGCCTTGGGCAAGCCCAGGTGCATGTATTTTGATCTTACCTTCGTACCCAACATTTGTATTAATAGAATGGCTCAACTCAACACAATTTATGGAGATTTCTCGGTGTTTAATGTGTTGTAAATTTGTGTGTTTGTTTTTTATACTATGCTTGCTTTGCTTATCATTATAAATTTCCATTAGGAATATTACAGAGAATACAAACATAAGATTTGATAGAAAATCCATCAGAGTACTAATCCATGCATTAGCCCCAACATTGGGAGACTAGGTCTGGTATACATATCAATCAACTAGAGATTTCTCTCCATGAGCCAAGACTCCTGGTCAAAACTTCTAATGGTGGCTGCTCCAAAGATTGATTCTCCAAAATTTTGTACGATTGGAGCTCTAGAAACTAATGACAACCGAGCCACTTCCCTAGTTGATGGTATGTAATATTGATGATACCATATACAAGTTGAACCCCTTATAAAATCAATGAATACCTACCAAGAAATCTGAGACATGACTGCAATGATCCCCAAAAGTTGGATAAATGCAAAAGCCAAAGCTCCTGGTTGTGTTGGAATCAATGTGTCCACTGCACTCTGATTAGTTGATGCCTGATTCAATATTCACCCAAATGGAGTTGCATCAAAGGAAATTGGTGCACGAAATATACACCTGTGCAGATTGCTGAAAAGCCGATTGCCAGTTTTCCAACCAGTGAAAGAAGCATAGAGCTCACAAGAACACACAAAGACTTAATTTCAAAGAAACATAAACAAGAATGAGAAGGGAGTTTCTAACAGGGGAACTCTCATTTTCTTTTGTAGGGGTTGGCCATGCCACCCAATAGTTACTAATTATTTGAAGTAGCTGAAATATTATTTGGGCCATTAGTATTATAGGTATCAAAGTACCATTGTATGCAACAATAATGTAAGACCAGTATACCGACATGTTTACCATTCTTCCTCTGCATCCACCCCTTCCCATAGTTGAAACGTATTCACCTCTCTGGAATTTGAGATGCGCAGAGCCAAAATGGAGAAGCAATAGCTCTGCATACTCAAACAAGCCATATTAACAAGGGCTTATCTGCACTACACTGCTACCCTACAAAACCAGTGTTAAATATACAAGTGTCTGCTCCAACTTTATATTATGTTCGTTAAAAATATTTACTAAATGCAGAATATTTACAGTGTCCTCTCAAGTTCAGATTTAGAGATCCATGAAAGCTGTCCAACATTATCTGGCTAGACCCTTGTGTTAAACGAGTTAGTGCTCTACCAAGCCACTAGAACCCAACACCGAGTTACATACGAGTAAATTGGCATAGTTGGTTTCTTGTTCAAAATGGTTGTTACTGCATTTTCTATGCAGCTTCATGGAGAAAAACCCACAAAGCTTGTTGTTGACAATCTGGTTGTTTGTGCTAAAAGGAAATGTAGCACATGTTAGATTTCATTCCCCTTGTAATTTTATTATTGCCATTGTGTTTATGTTTTTCCTAGAAGAAAATTTAACAGGCCCTAGTTTTCTTTTGGCATGCACCTTTGTTGCTCACAATATGCTTGTCTTTCTACTGAAAGTAAATCTAGCACATGTTGGATTTCTTTCACCTTTCAATGTTGCTATTGAGAATGCCTTCTATCTATTATAGAAGAAAATATAGCACAAAATATATTTCTTTTTGCCCTGCAATATTGCTTTTGGCAATAGACTTCTGTTTGTGCTAAAAGTAAATCTAGCACGAGCTAGATTTCTTTAACCCTACCATGTTGTTATGTGCTTATGTTTTTGCTATAGGAAAATTTAGCATGGGTTAGATTTCCTTCACCTTGCAATGGTGTTATCGATAATGTGCTCTTGTTTATGCTAGAAGGAAATATATCACTCGTTATATTTTTTTCATCTTACAATGTTGTTATTAGCAATGCACTTTCGTTTATGATAGAATGAAATCTAGCACGCATTAGATTTCTTTTGCTTGATAATGCTGTTGTTGGAAATAGGCTTGAGTTTTTGCTAAAAGTAAATATAGCACATGCTAGATTTTTTTTTTTTGCTTTACAATGTTTGTTATGTGCTTGTGTTTGTGCTAGAAGGATATTTAGCACGCGTTGGAATTCAACTTGCAACATTTTTATCGACAATGTGTTCGTGTTTGAGCTAGAAGGAAATTTAGCATGCGCTAGATTTGTTTCACAATGCCATGTTGTGGTTGGCAATCTGGTTGTTTGTGCTAGAAGGAAATATGTTAGATTCCTTGACCTTGCAATGTTGTTATTGGAAATATGCATGTGACTATGTTAGAAGGAAATTTAGCACATGTTAGATTTCTTTTCTTGCAATGTTGTTATTGGCAATATGTTTTAGCTTGTGCTAGAAGTAAATTTAGCGTATGTTATATTTATTTAATGCTACAATGTTGTTATGTTCTTATGTGTGTGCTAGAAGGAAAACTAGCATGTGCTAGATTTGTTTCATCCTATAATGTGCTTGTGTTGTGCTGTAAGGAAATCTAGCACATGTTAGATTTCCTTTGCCCTATAATGTTGTTGTTGTCAACATGCTTGTTTTTGTGCTAGAAGTAAATCTAGCAAACACTAGAATTCCTTCACCTTATAATGTGCTTGTCTGCTTGTGTTTATGCTAGTAGGAAATCTTACACACATTAGATTTCTATCACCTTATAATTTTGTTATTGGCAATGCCTTATGTTTGGGCTAGAAGGAAATCTAGCACACATTATGTTTCCCTCACCTTGGAATGTGCTTGTGTTTGTAATAAAATTATATCTATAGCATGCACTATATTTATTCAGTCCTACAATGTTTTTATGTGCTAGAAGGAAATATAGCACATGTTAGATTTATTTCAATTTGAAACATGTTTGTGTTTGTGTTGGAAGAAAACTGATCACATGCTATATTTCTTATACTCTACAATGTTGTTGTTGGAAACATGCTTGTATTTGTGGTAGACATAAATCTAGCACTTGCTAAATTCTTTCACTCTACAATGTTGCTATGTGCTTGTGTTTGTGCTAACAGAAAATATAGCACATGTTAGATTTCTTTTACCTTGCAATTTTGTTATTAGTAACATCTTTGTGTTTAGGCTAATGCAAATCTGACATGTGCTAGATTTTTTTTTTTGTCTTGCATTGTTGTTGTTAGAAATATTTAGATGTTTTTGTTAGAAGTAAATATAACACAAGCTAATTTTTTCTCACCCTACAATGTTGTTATGTGATCATATTTCCATTAGAAGGAAATATAGTATGTATTAGATTTATTTCACCGAGAAATATTATTATTTGCAATGTGCTTTTGTTTCTGATACGAAGAAATTTAACCTATGTTAGATTTGTTTTGCCCAACAATGTGGTTGTTGGAAATATGTTTGTGAATTTGTACGCGAAGGTAATCTAGTATGTGTTATATCTTCCTCAAAATGCCATCTTATTTTTGACAATATATTTATTTATGCGAGAAGGAAATCTAACGCTTTGCATTGTTTTTATTTGGAAATGTGTTTATGTTTATGCTAGAAGGAAATTTAGCACATACTAGATTTATTTTTTCTTGCATTGTTGAAAATATGGTTGTGTTTGTGATAGAAGTAAATCTAACATATGCTACATTTCTTTCACCTTTTGTTATTAGTAACATCTTTGTGTTTAGGCTAATGCAAATCTGACATGTGCTAGATTTTTTTTTTTGTCTTGCATTGTTGTTGTTAGAAATATTTAGATGTTTTTGTTAGAAGTAAATATAACACAAGCTAATTTTTTCTCACCCTACAATGTTGTTATGTGATCATATTTCCATTAGAAGGAAATATAGTATGTATTAGATTTATTTCACCGAGAAATATTATTATTTGCAATGTGCTTTTGTTTCTGATACGAAGAAATTTAACCTATGTTAGATTTGTTTTGCCCAACAATGTGGTTGTTGGAAATATGTTTGTGAATTTGTACGCGAAGGTAATCTAGTATGTGTTATATCTTCCTCAAAATGCCATCTTATTTTTGACAATATATTTATTTATGCGAGAAGGAAATCTAACGCTTTGCATTGTTTTTATTTGGAAATGTGTTTATGTTTATGCTAGAAGGAAATTTAGCACATACTAGATTTATTTTTTCTTGCATTGTTGAAAATATGGTTGTGTTTGTGATAGAAGTAAATCTAACATATGCTACATTTCTTTCACCTTGCAATGTTGTTATGTGCTTTTGTTTATGATAGAATGAAATATAGCACGTGTTAGACTTCTTTCACCTTACAATGTTATTATTGGCAATGTGAATTTTTTTGTGCTAGAAGAAAATCTTATGGGTGCTAGATTTCATTTTCCTTACAATGAAGTTTTTCTCCAAGGAAAAAGTCGTAACTTTATTAATGAAAACAAAAGTACATGGTGCATGTGCTGGTAATTGTCAATCAAGACATGCTATCAAATTACAGGTAAGAACCTATAATACATGGAGAGAAATTAAGATTTTCTCCCTTTCTTCTTTTCCGCCTTTTGCCAAGCTCCTTGTGTTGGCATGGTGGAGATAAGGGTGAGTTGGGTTTCTTTTGTGATTGCTCTATTTTCCTTATCTGAATCTGAGGTATTTGAGTTGTGTTGTCTTTTGATTCGCTCGCTGTCTAGTGCCCCACGGTCCTTTGCCGGCTCAACTATGGTGGTAAGGTCAAAAGGATCTTTTATCTCCTATTCTTGTATCCCTAGATTGGTTGTTGTCTGGTTACTCTCCTTTGGGATGGGGACATCCTCTTCTTCTTTTGTCTCCTCTTCTGGTCCACCTAAAGGAAATTTCCATCCTTTGGTTGCTTTCCCTATCTTCTTCTTTTTTCTTTTGGGCATGTGTTTTGCGAATGACCAGTGTTCCTACATATTCTACATTTGAATGTAGTGTTTTCATAGTCTAGGTGTTGTGTCCATTTTTGCTATTTATGAATAAGTTATATGCTCTTTGGTAGCCCTTTACTGAGATCCACTTCCACATAGACTTGTGTGAAGGCGTAGATCCTCTCCTCCAAGCATTAGGTGTCTATTTTTATGTATCTCCCGATGATTTTCCCTATAACTACTAAAACACTTTCATTCCAAAAATGAAGTGGGAAGTTGTATAACCAGACCCAGACCAACATTCTGGTTACCTCCATAGTGTTTGTGTCAAAATCCGGAAACCATGGTGTGATGAAAAATCCGGTGGAACCCCAGAACCACGGTCTAGCCCTAAAAATGATGTCTCGAGCTTCCGAGGATGGAAACTTGACAATGAAAAACCCCTTAGAATAGAGATGGATATCATAGTCCATTGTCCAGTTGGTGAAAATCCAATGGAAGAGCTCTATATCGATTTGGGCCAAAAGCATCTAAATATGCATATTATTGTTTGGGATTCAAATGTCGAGCGATGTTCATCAATCTCTGGAATATATATGTTTAGTTCTGGCACACAATTTAGTTTCTCCACAATATAAGGTTTGGGGGTATTCTCAGTTGGTTCGGTTGGTGTTGCCACTTTGTTTTTCCCTTGTAAAATGTTCTTGTATGAGGGACCTTTTGGGATGTCGGGTTTAGAAGTATTGGTTCCCCTTATGGGTCCATCAGTTCTGTTCTATTCTGCTGTGCCTCCTCTCAATCTCAGGTTGAGATAAATGGTGGATCCTGGACATATGGAGTAATCTTTGATTGAACAGGAGTCTTGTAAGTATCTCCCAGTATAGATTAAGGATTGCAAATGGAAAGGGTATCCAAAGGATAAATTGATATTTTACTTTAGGTTTGTTACCCTGTTTGTATCCTATGCCCATATTGAAAAACTGTTCCCCACAGGGGGTTTTATGAAAATTTGAAAACGAGTAGAGCTTACCCATTTCTTGTTGTCTGTGACACTTGTATACGCTCCTGTGGGGGTCTGTTTTGGCTGCAATGATAGGGTCTGATGGGTGCCAAGTTCCTTGATCGATAGAGATCATTGGCGAGAGGGAGGGCTTTTCTATTTGTCCTAAAGCACTGAGTGTTCTGTGCTTTGCCGCCATTATGCCCCTGTTCTTGCACATAACCCTGAGGGATTTTATGGTCCTTGCCCTGCCTTGTAGCTGCCAACACCAGACTTGGTCTGGTCTTCAAATTTTTGTGACCCAACGTCTGATTCACACCCCTGCCACTAAGAACAGGTGCCCGTATGATGGAGCAAACCATTCGCGTAATGGTCGGGCGAGTGGATGGTGCGGCCGAAGCATTCCATGGCACAAGGCCGAAGAGGGCGATGGGGTTAGGGGGGCTGCTTCAGCGGGGTCTGCGATACCCCAGTGCCAGTCTTTAAGTCATTCCGGTGCAGTAGTAGAGTGAGGGTGCTTCCATTCCCTCTTCCCATCTGTTTTGCATCCATGGGAGGCCGTCGTCGTGCATTCATGGAGTCCAGTCTCGAAAACCCTATTTGTACCTCCGGCCACCATTGTTTCCCTTAAAAAGCTCTTTTCCTTTTTTGTTGACCTTACAATGAAGTTATTGGTAATATCCATGTGTTTATGCTGGAAGTAAATCCAACATGTATTAGGTTTCTTTAATTGTACAATGTTGTTATTTTCTTATGTTTGTGCTGTAACGATATGTTGCATGTGCTAGATTTCCTTTTAGCTTGCTGCAATGTTGTTGTTGGCAAGATGCTTATGTTTGTGCTAGAAGTAAATCTAGCACACGCTAAATTTCTTTCACCTTGCAATGTTGACATGAGCTTTTATTTCTTCTAGAAGTAAATGTGGCATGATTAATTTTAATGCTTCTAATACCATAACATTGTATATGTTTATTATAGGATTAAATAAAAATAACAAAACTAACAATCAAAATAATGTTAAAAGTGTGTGTGTGTATTTCGTAGGTTATATTGCTAATGCTTTTTTTTAATTGAGATTTTTGTATTGAATATATATTAGATTACATAATTTGATCATATTTAATTGAAGGTTTAATATTTTTACCTCCAGGTTCTGTGAAGATGATAAAATAGAAGATTGTTTCATCTATAAATAGTCGATAAAACACTCATGGTAAGTGTATTGTTTCGATATTTTTTTAGTAATTTTTGTAACAAGAATAAAATGGTTTGACTAGACTATTTTTTGTTGTATTGCAGCGCAAATTATTGAAAAGAAATTAGTTTTTCTTGAATTAAAGGACATTTTTTTATCATAACGCCGATGATGAAGCAAAAAAAAAATGACATATTGAGAAAATGGGAACTGATGTAGATTACACAATAGAGAAAAAGTTATTTTGGATTCATCCACACGCAAAAACATTTTTTGAAATGTGTTTCAAAAATTAATATTTTGAAATTGCAATTTAGACGACAACTTCAAAACAAAACACAACAAGAGTTCTAAAAAATTTGGTTTCAGAAAATTTACAAGATAAACTTGTGTTTATGTGGACCGCTTCAGAGTGTAAACCAAAAAAGGGACATAAGGCCATTGACAATCCAAAAAAATGTACACACACTAAATCACTAAAAAAAGTGTGGGAAATGCATAGCCAATATGACGCAACCAACACTATTTTAGTGGATTGTTCACTTGAGAGAATGAAAGGAATTCCAAAAGAAAATGTGGTTCTTTCCCCTCAGTTCATTGGAACAACTTGAGGATAATTGGTTGATCGATGAGCTATGGAGAATGTTGATTAAACACAACAAGGAAATAGATGTGCAAGCTATTTTGAAGGATGTTCAATCACATCTAATAGTACCTTAAGATAATTGGTGTCTATTTCATGTCATAATATGTATGGCATCATGAATTATTACTATATTTTGTAGCCCTTTTAAATTTAAGTTGACTTCTATTTCACAATACTAATGAAAGAATTGTTGATGTGGTTTGTCATAAGTAGAATAAAATAATTTTATGTTCTTTACTTTTGTGAGTTATTATTGTATTCAGAACAATTATTGATTTGAATGGTTGTTTAATGTTTTTGTCTCAAAATTTCTCATGCTATAGAAATTTTTACAATGGATTAGATTGTATGTAAAAATTAATATATAATTGGTCTATTTGTTTGAATTGGATTGTTACAATTAATTTTTCAATTGTGGTTTATCATTATACCTCTTAGAAATTAGTAATGCAAATGATGGTGCACTGCATTCTTATAAACTTTTTTAATTCATATAAGTTGAAAAATCATATTAGGATGTATGTAGGACCAACAATAGACATATAATGTTTAATAAAAGAAGCACCAAAAGAAACTAAAGTAGAGGCTATAAAAATTAGCGTATAATTAAGTAGGTTTGAAATTTAAAAACTGTATTATATTACATGTGGAGACTAATATATAATTAGTTTGTTTAATTGCAACCATGTAATTATATCTTTCAATTGAAATTAAACAAATCATTATAAGTCTTAAAATCAGTGATTTAAATGATGGGTCAATGTGATCCTATAAGACTTTCTTATTCTATACAAATTAAATAAAGTTATTAAGTTGTATGTATAAAGTAAACATATCATTAGTTTGTTCACTTTACTGGGGCCATTGTAATTATAATTTTTTATTACCATTAATTCATAATAAATACTAACATCATTTTTGAAATGTTACGTTTTTATATCATTAAGCAATAAAGTGTTGAAGTGGAGTTATGTTAATATCATACATGTGGTTGCAGTGTAGTGGTAGACGCAAATGGGCATCACTATAAGTCAAAAGATGTTGTTGATATTTGAAATGGAAGGAGTTTTCTTCCAATCGTACACCAAAGATAATTTTTTTTTTGTTATATTCAAAGAGAACTAGATTGACAGTTCGGTGATAGGTCCTATTTTTTAGGGTCTTTTCACTCATAATTGTTAAAATATTGGTTAAAAAATTATGATGTTGCAATATGGACGTTAAATGTTACTGACAAGTACTTGAAATATCAAATATTGATATAGAGGACTTTAAATTCACATGGAACAAATCTCACTGTCATTTGCAAACAAAATTAGAAGCGAGGACGACAATACAATTTTATGAGAAAAGGTTTACTGATGTGTGGTCCCAATATGGAGATAATTATGAATAATCAAATGTATTGCTAATAGGTACAACAAAGCATACTTCTCAATTCATCGGATATCGATCAAACCACATCTTGATAAAAGCCTATACAGGAAAATAACAAGATACTTGGCTTATGCAGGTTTTATTCCCCTTTCTTAAGACACTTCCTCGTATGAAAGAGAAACGTGAGTACTTTTGAATGTTCAATAGAACATGTACTTCATTGTAGTGGATGAAGATAATTTTCTTTATAAATTTGTTCATAAGTACATTCCAAAATTTTTAATGCAATTTGAACATAGTATTTTCTGAATCAATTTGTATGATTTTATATCTTTTGGAATATTATATGGGAATATTCATTTGTTTTTTTAGGAAAAAAATCAAAACTTTCTATTAATAATATTAAAAAATTACAATGGGAATTGTCAATTATATTATTATATATTTCTGTTATTATTTATAATTAATTTTGCAATGACTTTGTTGTATCATTTTTTTGCTAATATGTATGTGTATATGTGTTCTTAAATGAATTATTTGCCATTGAAATTATCTTACACGAACCATCCAGGCATGCTTGTATTTTTATTGACTTTTGTTTACTTATATGCATAATACTCATATATAAATGTGAAATATAATTTTTGAAATAGAGCTCATTGCAAATAAAAGTGAAATTCTTATTGAAGAAATTATAATAATTTACTTGATAAATGCTACATGCACTATTGGCTATTCAGGCTAATGGAAAATGTGTCATAGGTAAATGGTTTGAACTTTTTGAAGCATAAGATATGTGATTTCTCAATCCATATTTTCCATTAATTTATTTACTTCAATCAATTAATGGTTGTAACTAAAATAATATCATATTGAAAATAAAAAAACGCTCAAAGTTAGTTATTGACTTTTTACCTATAAAAAGCATTAATAGGAGTGAATACATGTGATATTTGTTTTTTGAGATAAAAATCTATTATAAATATTTTTGCATTTCTAAAATAAAACATATAATTAATGATAATAATTGCTAAGTGGACTATCAAGGTTTGATTGGACGCTATCATAGATAAATTATGTCTTTGAACTTTATTTGAAGTTTTTTTTTTTTTTTAAATAAACTGAAATTATATCATATGAGCCATAATTGTATTATTGTTTTTTACTTAGTTATATCCATTAATATGAGTATATAAATGTGATATATAATGACCATATACTATAAGACATTTTTTTTTCCAAAAATAAATCTAATAATTTCTTGATAATGATTATTAAGTGGACTATTTAAGCTAATGGGTGATGGGTCTTAGGTGAATGCTGCAAACTCCTTAAATTGTAAGGCATTCGATTTTTAATTCATAATTTATTTATTTATTTTTTAACTCAACTATTTGCATATGTAATCATCTTAATGCATATAAGTTAATATTGAATCCATTTATTGACTTTTATTTGTCTACCACGTAGTTTGATATAAGTATTAATTTCATATTGTATTTTTTTGAAATAAAACTCCATGTAAAACAAAATTCTCTTCTTAATAAAACATGGAAAAATTAATTAAAAACGTGTTAAGTGGGCTATCTAGATTAATTAAAGATATAGATCAGAAATGGTTGTATTTAAACTTTTTGCAACGTAAGACATTTATTTTCCCATCCATTTTAACATTTTTTCATTTTCAATTCTTAAATAATTTACTCGTAATTTAAACAATCTCATAGAATCCACCATGGCTCTCATAGAATCCACCATGGCTCGAAGCTATTTATTGTATTCTATTTGGTTATATGCATTAATGGAAGTTTATAAATGTGATGTATTTTTGAAATGTAGTTCCTAATGTAAACAAATATATATTTTTTATCAAACAAATTAGAAGTAATGGTTAATAAGTTATAAGTGGTCTAATAAAGATCCATTTATCAACTTTTATTTTCTTATCATGAAGTTTAATATAAGTGTATAAATGCGACATTGTTTATTTGAAATAAAACTCCATGTAAAATGAAATGCTTTTCCTAACAAAACATGAAATAATTAATTGATAATGAATAGTAAGTAGGTTCCTCAAGTTCTCTTAAGATATAGGTCATAAATAAATGTATTTCAACTTTTTACAACATACACCATTTGATTTTCACATTCCTATTAACATTTTGTAAATTTCAATTCGTAAATAAATCATTTCTCATTGAAATAATAAAAACCAACTTGACATAAAACATGACATATTAAATTCTATTTAGTTATATGCATTGATACAAGGTTATAAATGTATTATATTTTTGAAATAAAGCTCTTAATGTAATTAAAGATACATTTTTTAGAAAAAATAATAATTTAAAATCAATTGATGATGAGTTCTAAGTGGTTTATTCTATTTTCAATCGATAACCTTTTCTAACTATGCCTTTTTAAATCAATTACTTTTATATACAATCATGCCATATAAGTCGACAAGTCAAGAAAAAATTGATTGATTTTTATTTTCCTATCATGTGGTTTAATATGAATGTATAAATGTGACATTGTTATTTCTAAAAGAAAACTCTATGTAAAAAAAATGTTTTCTATTAAAATATGGATTAATTAATTCATAATGAGCATTAAGTAGACCATTCAGGCTCATTCAAGAGTTGCATCACAAATGAAAATATTTAAACTTTTTCCACCATATGACATGATTTTTCCATCAAGATTAACATTTTGTAAAATTCAATTATTAAATAAACTATTTATAATTAAAATAATCTCATAAAAGCTAACAAGACCTGAAGCTATTTATTGTATTCCATTTAGTTATTATGTATTGATACAAGTTTATAATGTAATATATTTTGGAAACAAATCTCTTAATGTAAGTAAAGATACATCTTTTACAAAACTAATTAGAATTTATTGATAATGGGTTTTAAGTGGTTTATTTAGACCACATGCAAAATCACGTGTAAAAGTTAAATGACTTTTAATAAATATTTAATATTAAAAATTAATATTTGAATGATAATTTATTAGTAGTTACATTAAGTATTTAATAATTAAAGAGCATGAGGACTTATATAAATTTCAACTAAAATCCATAAGTTGTATTTCACATTTATTTATTCCCCATTAACAATTCTTATCATTTTCTCCTCTTGGTGAAAGTAATGGTCAATCATGGTTTTTCGTACAATAGGTTGGAACTATTACATTAAGACCATTATTATGACAATTTTGACAAGGAGAGATAAATATTTGGACTACCATCAAGTGTACTATTTTTTGAAAACCCCTGATTCCACTGCTTACTTGTCTATGTATATTGGATCTCAACAACCACTAATTCTTGTTTACTTCAATTTGTGACAATGTCCATCATAATAGAATGACTTGAATACCCATTTAAGAACTCTCATTCGATGTACTTGGCTTTGAGTGGAGATAGATCAATGACACGCAACCTTCATGAAATACCAAGATCAATAGTGCCTAGCTTTTATAGTGGATACATGGATGTTGTAAAGAAGAATTATCACCTCCTCATTAGTGTTACTTAAAGGCATGAAGGGGTAGAAAATTTAGCACAAAAACATTTTACTAAGTTTCTAGTAGACTAGTTTCAAAGCAATGCAAGGGAGGCACCTCCTTTCCAATTACACTAAGATCCTCACATCACCATTATTCAATCAACAACTCTCTCCTAGGTTGTGGGAAAGGGGGTTAGAGTCGTCTAACACAAAATTCAAACATCGATGACTCTAGTATGTTATCCATAACTATAATATATTTCTTGGATGTTAGACATACTAATATGATTTACCTTAAATAAATTGTTTCTAAGAGTTTTCTTTCACACTCATATTGTGCATTGATACTATTGTACCTAGCAACCCCATGTTTGACCTATTCATGGTATCTAATTGGTTTGACATTCCTAAATTATTTTTATCTTAAATTAAGTTAATATGGTGATTCACAAAAGAATGAGTTGTTGAAGGCCTTGTAATAGAATACTTCCAAATTTAATGAAATATGTGTTCAAAAGTTAAAATATCAGTTGAAAGAGTATCAGGGTGAAAGAACAAAGTCAAAGTGTATCAAAGAGAAAAGCAACAGCTAGTTGATTTTGACTGCTGTAATTTCCCTTTTTACAGCAATAAAATGATAAATAAACAGCTTGAAAGAACATCAGGGATGAAGCTCAGTGTTAAAGAGTATAAGTGGAAAGAGTATTAGTTAAGTCATCTTCCAAAAAGATATTTTGCAATATGCCAGCAGCATGGACAACGTTTCAACAAACAGTTTTTGTTAAATAAGTTAGTTCTATATTTTCTAGATAAGAGGACAGCTTGCTAAAGTTGTTAAGCAGCTTCCCCTCTTATTGTGTAAAGATATTTTATATTTCCTAGAGTTATTCCTAGATCTCTCTAGGATATTTGTAATAACATTTGTATAAATACTTCAGTTTGTGAAGTGTTTAGTGTGGAATAAAATTTCTAAGAACATTATAGACATTTTGCTGGTACGTTGGAGGCTCACATGTGTTGATTTCAAAGCAATAGTTTGGATAATAGCCAATTGGACTTCATAATTCAGGATTCATGCGATAAGTTGAAGAGTAAAGTACTTTCTTACTGTCATTGTTTCCTCTTTTGAGTTACATACAATTTCATATATGTTGTTCAATCTTAATGATTAATTAGGAGTATTACTTCAGGACTAGTGTAAAAGCTCCCTGTACTACTTAATCATTTAAATGTTTTCTGCTGATTTATGGATTTAGGAATTCTTAATTGTTCCTAGTCCCGTTTGACCCCTGCCTCCTTCTTCTTTTTCTGGATCAAAGGATCCTTCATTGCCCTTTATCCCAAAAGCAAACCATTTCATCAAAACAATCTATCCAAATCTCTGAGGGTTATCTATCTTGCCCTGAATACATTAGCATCCTTTTGGCCTTGCCTTCTAGTTCTGCTTGCTAGACTTTGACTCCATAGCCCAATGGACTAGTAGATCCCTCTTTAATTTGTCTTTAAGTAATCTTATTTTCCACCAAACATTTCAAAACCAAAACCAATTGTTCTATCATAACTAGCCTAAAACATTAAACAAAAACAAAGTTAAATCATAAAGAGAGAGCCCTCTCTGAAATTTAGGAAGGCTAGATCCTAAATTTCCAAAGTAGGTTTGTGGTTACCCCTAGTTTTCTTAAACTAAAAACCAAAAGCCCACAATCTTGAGAAATTACTAGGGTGATAACACAAAACCATAAATAAAAAACCCAAGTGATTTGATTATCCACCGGCTGGAGCCTTCAAACTTTCTCGAGAGTCCAATCTCTTGGTTCCTCCAACCTCCAATGACTATTATAGTCATTAAGTTGTTGAATCAACCCTGAAAATAACTTTGGGTATTCACTAAATTATATATCATAAAGATATTCTATAAACATATGCTTCTCGAACCATGTTTTGATGATAATATGGAAATTCCAAAATTCGTTGGATATAAATTCATTCAAATTATTTTCAAACCATAAATCCATTTCTTCTTTGATGGGATTTCACATTTCCTTCACTCCTAAATCCTAGTCCCTTGGAAAGAACCATGTGTTGGTGATTTTTATTGTTTTCAGATCTAGGTTATTGCGTGTGATGTGCCTAACAAAATACCTATTGGTATGGCCCTTATATAAACTCCAACGGGAAATGAGAGGTCTCACCTGAAGCACCTAAGGGGGCCTACAAGAACTAGGTTTCTATAGCCGATAAGGAAATGGGAATTTAATCTACTCCAGTTCCTAATTACATCTGACCCTTTGAAGTGCCTTAACACATTCATAAACATATGGGGTGGTTAAAACATATTACCACAGATATAAAATTAAAAATAAAGGGGTACAATGAACACTGATACAATATCCTTATCACATCCATCCATACACATCCCAGTTAAACATTAACAGTGAAAGGAAGCATCAACCTCATGAAAGAATAATCAGAATATATGGAACTTCTCCTTTTTCTTTACATTACAATAATAACATTTAGCATAGTACATATGTTTTTAACATAGAAGTTCCCTTGGCTCACTGATATATTAGACTTGCTGAGTTATAGAATTACATATGTACAAAGTACCACCTCGAGACATGCCTTCGCCAACCAAAAAACCCTAAAACAAAATCCATAAGAACAATTCTCAACTGAATTGGACTAAACTATTACCCCAGTCAGTTTCTGCCATTTTATACATAATTTACATTCATGCATTTAACTTGGGCCATAACCTGGTAAAAACCCCAATTACCAAAAATGACGTAGACCCATGATTGTGGAAGAAGATATTTTTTTGAAATATGGCATGATATGTTTTCCATGTCTAGAATTTTCCCACCTAGTTGCTCCTCTATGTTAGTGTTTATGTCGTCTACGTGAGTCTCCACTAGTGCACTGTAGTTGTGCACTATAACCTATCTATGTGTTGCTCATGCACATTGTTTTATGCCTCCTTTATATACGCACACAACCAAAATTGTAAAAGTTACCTCCAACATGTTTACCTTTGCTTAACAATCACATATTACGTATTTTTAATTTTATCATTTTGCATCTCTTTACAAACCACTAGGAGGGATATGTTGTCCCATAATGCTACATTTAAAAAAATAAAATAATATTTACAAAAACATAAAAAAATATCTATATTTGTCATAAATGGAGTACTTCAATTTCTACATTAATTTTATATCAACTTTATAAAGAAAGATAAAATATTGAAAAAAAAATAACAAAAATAATTTTTAGAATGAGGGGAATATGTAATTCCTTCATTACTTAATATGGATTTGATAGATGACATGTAAAAATAATATTATTGATATTACATGATGTTCAAGTCATTCGATGTTCATGTTACATGTAATATTGAAAACAAAAATAAATTAATAAAGAAAAATTATTTTAGCATTAGTAATAAATAAAATATTTCAATGTCCATATTAAATAACATAATTTTATATCATATAAAGAAAAATAAAGTAATTTATATTCAAAAATTCTTATATTTTTTCATTCCATTGATATGTGTAATTTATCCCATTTTTAACTTTTAAAAAGTATTAAATAAAAAATAACATGGATTATAAATTAAATATTTCAATATGCATGAATTTAGTGTGAGATTATATATATATATATATATATATATATATATATATATATATATATATATAATTGAAAAACTTTTATTATTTATATATATTAGAAATATTGATATTTTTGTTTTTAATTTTGGGTAATTTAAGAAAAGATAATATTTTTAAAAAAATATTTCTTTTAAATTTCTTATTTCTTATTTCATCATGTCCAATATATCATCCCGATTAGGGCAGGGAATTGAACCAGTGACTTCACATCAAGGAATGTCTTAATAGAGCACTCAATCACTGTCTATCCGTACAATTCATCGTTATATTATTGAAAATATCATTCATATATATATATATATATATATATATATATATATATATATATATATATAAATTCATTATAAATAAAGAATTTTAAAAGAAATAGAATCTTATAATAGAGGTAATTTTATTTTTATAATTTTTTTTATTAAAATAAATAATAAATATATGATTCAAATTTTAAATTTAATTGATAATATTTTCCAAAGTAAACATTAAATGTAAATGTAAATGTAAATAATAATAATAATAATAAAGCACCCAAGTGGTAGCTCAATCGACATTGGCCATGAAAATGAAGTGTTATGTGCAAGGAGGTTCAAGGTTCAAATCCCCTCTATTGGGCCTATCCCTACAGAAGGGGCATATGTAGGCACCTAGAGGTTACCGTGGTAGTGGTTCTAATCGACCTCGTGTCACATGAGTACAAGACCAACCTAGTTGCTAGTTCATCTAGATAATACAACAACAACAACAACAATCACTTTTTAAGTTTATTGGTGTATGGAACTCTCTTATTTGTTGGACATGGGATTTGCCTCCACTTAGCTATTTGATTGTTAAATTTATGACTATGTAAATACTCTATCCCCATTTTACACATATGATCTCTTAGAAGTAAACACATGATTTTTATCATTAAATCCACTCAAACACGCTTCAATTAAAAATATAATTATATTAAAGTTTATTCAGGATCACATGCAAGTAAAAAGGTAAGTGTGTGAAGATTGTAATTGATAGTAATTGTATAGACAATATTGTCTCTACAAGATGGTAGAGAAACTAGATTTAAAGAGGACAACACACCTCAGTTCTTATAAATTTTCTTGGTTGTAAAAGGTTCATCAAATCTTAGTGAATGACTAGTGTAAATTAGAGTTTCATATTGGTAGATATAAAGATGAAATATTATGTGATGTGATTCCCGTGAATGTCTGCCATATATTGTTGGGAAGGCCATGGCAGTTTGATCAGAAGGATATCCATGATCGTTGAATAACATATATACCCTTGAAAAAAGTGGTCAGAAACATACACTGTTACTTGTGCCAGATGAAGGAGTGAAAGAGGGATCTAGTCCTATTGTATTGTTGATGAGTGGAAAGGAGTCGTTACATGAGGTTAAAAAGGAAGAATTTCATTTTTCCTTTGGACACCTAATCCTCTATGGGTAGGTGTAGAAGTTGAACAGTCAAAGAGGAGTCCAAGTGACCTGGGAATGTGAAACCAAGGGTCGCCACATGTATTATATATATGCTTATATTTGTGAATTATAAGAAATCTCATGTCTATCTTTCATAATTGTGTGTGTTTGACATAGTTGTGTTTAACATGGTATCAGAAACATGATGAGTGGCCTCCTTCTTCCTAGTTGTGCATTTATGTGCCCTGCCAAGCCTGTCAACCCTAATGCATGTTTATTTTCAAACCAAACAACAGTTGGGCATGTTTTTCGATGACTTGAATAGCGGTGGTATTTTTGATAGACAACGTGATGGTCTCTAACGCTCCTCCTTCCTAACCATATGTCATATTACTTTCTCCCTGGAGCCTAACCTGCTGTGGATTGCGCCCCTCGACTTCCTACAACATACGCTACCCAAAATATACCACTGTGTAGTCCCCACTACACCATTTGCCTCTGTTCTCCTCCTCATAACGGTGCCTACCACCCTCGCTCTCACACCTGTCAGCCTCAGGCCTCCCTTAATCGCAGTTTCTCCCTCTCTGCTCCCACTTTCTGCTGCTCCATACAAACCACTCTACCTCTTTTCTATATGGCGTAGCATAAATCACGCTCAAAACATAATTCAAATACCTATTCCTGGAAAAGGAAGATGTGTCTACAATTTTACTGCATATGTCGACTACATAACAGTCCCTCTCCATGACTCCATTCACTGGTCCCTTCAACACTCTTCTCACCTTGCTTCTCTTACCACCATTTCAATTCCTCAACAATCTGAAGCTATGACAGAGTAAGAGATCGTAATTTATGTGTATTCTTCGCCCCAACAAATTCTCCATAGGAAGAACTGCCCGGTTGGATATCCAGAGTTCCATAGCCTAAAAATCCACCTCTAATTTGTCGCAGGGAATGACCTCCGAATTAAGGTATGATTTCCAAGCTGCAGCCTCACTGTAGGCATCAAGCACACCCTAATAAGCCACGCAAAGCGGGGAGTCTTGCATGGGTGGAGGCGATAGGTCTATCAAAGACAATGGTTTGGGCAGGTTGTCGATCTCCCGTGGGATCATAGACTCCAATTTGGCGTGGCCATTGACAGTAACGAGGCCATGGTCAACATATTTCTCCATGAGATTAATTTAATGGAATATTTTCCATCAAAATGGTGTAGGCCATAAAGATGCTCGCACCGTTGTTGTGCCCGCTCCAACATTTTTTCCATATTCCTCAACACTTTTCCTCACGGATACACACAACGATGTCTATATATTTCGACATTGCTCCATTTCAATCTCAATTTTGATTATCCACCTCCGCAACTATGGGCATCACCTTAGAAAAGTTTCTCTGATTCCTTAATTTCATTGACAATGTGATGGGTTTTACTAGGGTTTAAGACACAAATTTGGATATTTCTCTACAGAGAATAAAATTGAGCGTCTATCAAGGTTTTTCATGGTGCTCTGATCCTTGGGGTTTATCATTTTTTGGAATTCTTTCAATCGGTTTTGTGTAACTCCTACAAGTCTCGATGAACGCCGCATCTTGTTGAATGCTGGAAAAAAAAAACAATAAAACAATTACATAGAGTTTCATTGGTCAAAGAATGGTAGAATGGTGAACTCCTCCTATACAATTTGTTGCCTTCAACATGTTTTTCTTCCTTTCTTGGACTGTGCGGCCATGGAGGTATAGTGCTATTGTTTTTAGTTATTAAATCAAAAAAATTGTCTAACAATGTAGGCAGTGAGCTTCATTATATTGAAAAATTCAGAGAGTAAGCAGTGAGCGGAAGGACTGTACTTTCACAATTTTTTGTAATATTGTATTATCTGATAGAAACAATAAAGCAGAGAATAAATTTACATCTTTATTTTTTTACGTTGAAATCAATACTTCATGGATTGATATGTAATCAAAGCCGCGGGATATTATGCCCATTTAAGGGCTCGCAGGAGACTTTGTCGATGGTGATTCACTTACTCTAAAGCTCGTTGTTCCTTCATCAATGGTGATGTTGACCTACTAAAAATAAGTGTACATTTACTTCACCTCCCTAATGTATAATCCAATTGCAGTGTCATTTTATTGTGACTGGGTTTTTCTTTTCCCTCATTGGTTTATAGTTGTGATCAGTTTTTTAAAAGTGTAAATTTGACAATGGAAAAAATGACCAGAATTCTTGAGGTATTAGAGTTCCTAAAAACTCTGATAGACTCCATTGGTAATAATACAATGAATATCATCAAATCCTCTCTCTCATACATTCAAACATGTCTGCAAAATGCATATGAAAAGATATATTTTTTGTAGCTTGAGTCTCAGTTTCAGCAAGATGAGTTACATCAGCATACACATCATGACACCCATCAACAACGAGAAAATGGTCAAGTCAGTAACATTGAGGTTGACTCCCATCATGTTCCTTATACAAGAGAAAATTTACATGCTCATGCAGCAGTTCAATCTGCACTTCCCAAGCCCATCATCATCCCTTAGGAAGAGCTTCTTCATAACAAGCACATAACTGGTCTTGGATATGACAAGGAGTTGTCCTTTCATATTCCAGACTACTCCAAGCCCATCAAATTTCAGAGTGCCGGATTTATTCATGATAGCTCACCTTCACATGTTCCATATTCTTCTCATTTTCCACAGCAGCAACAACAGATTGTAAAATTCCAACACTGTGATCGATTTGGCCATATGAAATATCATTGTTTCGATCTTCACCCATGCAAGCACTATGGTCAGCACACCCACTCTTCACACATATGATTCAGAAACAAGCCTCTTGCAAAGACAAAGATTCGTCTTGGATGGATCGCTTCTTGGAAATTGGCATCAACAGCCAAGAAGATGTTTAAGTCATATGTCAGAACTTGTTCTATAATATTAAAAAATATTACAGTTGAGTTTTCACCATCATCTCACCTTGTACCTGACAGGGGGGGAAATTTTGGTCATCTACAGGCTTCGAAGCCACATCAAGCGAGCTTGAGCCACAATCTCTCATTACAGATTCAGAGTTGTAGCCAGAGACACATATTCCCATGAGCATGCCTTCAGTTGGTGGTCAACCTTAAACCATGTATGTGAGGTTGAGCTTCTCCCTCTTCAAAGAATCCGGGACACTTCCTTTAGCAGAAGACTTCAACTTCTTGCCAGTTTTGGAAGAGTTCCAGGAAATGCATCAAGCATTCCAGAGTTGGTGGTCATCCTTAAACCTTCGCAGGTTGTAGACCTCCCTTCTTCTAGGTTGAAGGTCTCCCTCTTCAAAATATTAGGAGCGCTTCCTCTAGCAAAAGACCTGAGCTTCTTGCGAGATTTGGAAGAGTTTCGGGAACTGCACTAAGCGTTCTAGTGTTGGTGGTCATCCTTAAACCACCTCTTTATGCCAACATTTCATAGAGCTCATTCAGCCTAAGTGTTGCCATGCATACTTTGCATATTTATGTTACAAATCTCTTCTTGGACTCATACATTCCCCTTTGGATTAAAGGGGGGGGGGGTATGTTGGACACCTAATCCTCTATGGGTAGGTGTGGAAGTCAAACAGTCAAAGAGGAGTCCAAGTGACCTTGGAATGTGAAACCAAGGGTCACCACATGTATTATATATATGCTTATCTTTGGGAATAATAAGAAATCTCATGCCTATCTTTCCTAATTATGTGTGTTTGACATAGCTGTGTTTAACACTTACTAATACTAGTCTAGATAATTTTCCTGATGAAATCAGGGATGTCATGGATGATTTTTCTGATATAATTATGGATGAATTACCAAGAAAATTACCTCCTATTTAAAGTATCAACCATCATATACATTTAATTCCAAGAGAAATATTTCAAACAAGGTAGACTACAAAATGACTCCTCAAGAAAATTTAGACATAAATAAGCAAGTACAAGAGTTGTTAGATGAGGGTCTTATCTTAAAAAAATTGAAGTATTTGTGTTGTTCGAACAGTTCTTAGTCCATAGAAGGATAGTGGAAGGAGGATGTTCATTGATCCAAGAGAAATAAATAAAATATCAATTAGGTATAAATTTCCTCTCCCGCGCATTTATTATTTGATTGATTGCTTGAGTGGTGCTAGATATTTTTTTTAAATTGATTTAAAGAGTGGGTACCACCAAATTTGAATAAGAGAAATGGGTTAAGTGGAAAACAACCTTTAAGTCTAACAACAGATTTTTTGATTAGTTAGTGATGCCATTGTGCATTACAGTACTTTCATGAAGCTAATGAAAAAATCCTTGAAGTAATTCATAAGTAAGTTCATCATTTTTTGTTTGGATGACATTCAAGTATGCGATCAAACAAAGGAAGAACATTTGAGACATCTCATCTAGTTTTAAAAGCCTTTCAGTAGGAAAAGTTTTTGATTAATGTGAAGAACTATACTTTTATGAAAGGAGACTTAGTATACTTAGGCTTTTCCATTTCTAAATATGGTTTAAATATGGATTGAGAAAAGGTTAAAAAAATTATTGAGTGGAATTTTCCAAATAATATTTTTGAATTAAGAATTTTCCATGCTCTTACAAGTTTTTATAGAAGAGTGATTAAGAATTTTAGTAGCCTTTGTGAACCCATTTAGGAAACCATCAAATAAAGGGACCAAATATTCAATAGGAGTGTAACATTAAATAATATTTTTATGCTGCTGAAGAAAAAAATCACAGAGAAACCTATTTTTTCCTTACCACAATTTAATAAAATTTTCAAGTTGAAACAAATTCGAGTATAGTTTTTATTGGAGAAGCTTTAAGTCAGGAAGGTCCATTAGGGGAATTTTTAGGTCTAAAATGGGCATCCTAAGAAAAATGTACAGCTAAAATAATATTTATCAGAGCCAATAGGATTCAATATGATGATGTCAACTATGGGGGATGATTCACCATTTTTGGAGTAAAAAAGTTAAAAGAATAAAAAATAATAAAATAATAAAACTACATTTTCAACTCATATTTTCATCTTATCTCCCTAAGATTTTACTCAAATTTGGAGTGAGATTACTCGTTGGATGCAAAATTTAATTTCTCATCCAAGGAGTACCCATGTTGTATACTTTCAATGGACCCTCCTACACGAAAAATGACAAATATATGAAAAAACGTTATTGCAATCACGTTTTTTTATGTATTTCTCATTTTTCATGTAGCAAGGTCCATCGAAAGTATGCAACATGGGTAATCCTTGGATGAGAAATTAAATTCTTCATCCAACGAGTGTTTCCACTCGAAATTTGAGTAAAAACTTAGGGAGATAAGTTGAAAATACGAGTTGAAAAAATAATTTTATTATTTTATTATTATTTTATACTTTTTTTGCTCTAAAATTTGATGATGTAATCTAATATTATTTTATTATTTCCACTATTATTTTATAATTTCCATAGGAGGCCCATTTTAGACCTCAAAATTCCCCTAATGAACCAATAGAATTAGGGGAATTTGAGGTAAAAGATGAGCCTCAAAACAAAAAATGTACTAACAAAATTAACTTTATTAGAACCAATATGATTCAAGATGATAATTTCATCACCGAAGGGTAAATATTTTCGAGGGAAAAGAAGAACTATTTTCGTAATAGTATTTTTGTCTTATATAATTATAGGTTTAATCAAATTTCAATTGTAGACGCATGTTGTATGTAGAATTAAATTCCACGTCCAATGATTACCCACTTTGAATACTTTTGAGTAGAAACACATTGAAAAAAAATTAATATACTTGAAAGAACATGCTTAACCACTCTGCATATTTTTTAGTAGACCCACTTTGGAAAAAATGAAAATGCATGAAAAAGTGTGTTTCAACATGCTATTTTTTTATGTATTTTTAAATTTTTTGGATTGGTATCTACTTAGATATATGTATAGTACATACTCGTTGGATGTGGAATTTAATTTTGCATCCAATGAGTGTCTACACTTGAAATTTGAGTAAACATATAAGAAGATAAGCCAAAAAAAAATTAAAAAAGTAGTTTCATTTCTTTTTTCTTTAAGAAATCATAAATATTATTTTATTATTTTAGTTGTTACCTTCCTTAGGAGGCCAATTTTAGACAACAAAATTCCCATAATGCTTATCTGAAAGATAAGTTAAAATAAGAAAAACAAAGGTACTCTTCCTATGATAAATAGTTTTATGCTATACTTTAGGTTTTGAAGAAATGGAGACATTACCTTGCACCTAAAAAAATTATTTTGTACACTAGTAACCATGCTCTATAATTTATTAACAACCAACCAAAGTTAAATTAGAGGCATGTAAATTTTATTGAATTTTTGTAGCATTTTTCTTTTGTAATCAAACGTACCATTATTTCATCAAATATAGCAGTTGATGCCTTTAGTAGAATTAGTTTATTTCTACAATAATTTTAAGTAAGTGTTTTAGGATTTGATGATCTAAAGGAGATGTACAAGAGTGATGATAATTTAAAGGAAGCATATGTAGCCTATGAGAATCCAATCCGTGTAAAAAAAACTCAATGTTCAAGCTATATGATTCATGAATGTTTGTTGTTCAAAGAAAGTAAGCATTACACACCTAAATGTTCAATGGTAACTAATTTTATAAAGGAGAAACACAATGGAGGATTGGTAGGATACTTTGGGAATAATAAAACATTTTCCTTTTAAAATTATTGTTATTATGGGCTAGGTATGCAAGATGAAGTAAATATATTTGTTGAAAAGTGGAGAGTGTGCTAGGATGCCAAGCGAAGAATTTAGAATAGAGGACTATAGTAGCCACTACCCATTCCAAGCATGCATTGGGAGTACACTAGCATTAGTTTTATCTTAGGATTACCTTGAAAATCTAGAGGTAATGATTTTGTATCTGTGGCTCTAGATAAGTTTTCTAAAATGGCTCATTTTATAACTTATATAAAAACCATTAATCCAACTAGTGCTACAAATTTATTTTTTAAATAAGTTGCAAGGTTTCATGGTTTTCCTATAAGCATTGTTTCATATCGGGATACAAAATTTGTAGGTTGTTTCTGTAGGACCTTGTGGAAGAAACTAGGCATCAATTTAAGTTATAGTTTAGCTTACCACTCACATATAGAAGGAAAAATAGAGGTGGTGAATACAAGTTTGGGAAACATCTCAAAATTTTTGAAGTGATCATCCCAAGTTGCGGGATTGGGTGCTTGATCAAGCTAAGTTTTCCTACAATGAATCACCTAATAGAAGCATAAGAATGAGTCCATTTTAGATCTTGTATGGAATGTGCCCTAGGTGGTGTATGAACTAAGAAATTTGGGAAAGCAAGAACTCAGGAGTGAAGATGGTGAAGGATTTGCAGTGAGTATGCAAGAGTTGCCAGAAAGAGTTAAGAAACAAATGTAGGATAACAACAAAAAGTACAAATAGATAGAAGACATAAGAAGAAGGTAAATGAAATTTAATTTTGGAAACCTAGTTATGGAATATTTGAGAAAGGAAAGGTTCCATGTTGGAACATAAAACAAGCTTATGATTAAGAAAACTCATCCATGTAAAATTTTAAGTAAATATTCTTCTAATTCCTATTATTTGAACTCCCTAAGAACAATAAAATATCACCAATTTTCAATTTATTATACCTATACCCATTTAAGGAACCAAACAATGTTACAATAGATGCATCTATAAGTGAGGAAAATCATGTTATCACTCCACTGGATCTCCGAGGTTGAGAAGAGACCAAAAAAGGTAACCACAAACCAATATTTTTCCGAGTAGCTAGCCCTACTAGGCAAGAGAGGGCTCTCTCCAATGGATATCATCCAATATGACTGGATCAATGAGATATTAGGCTAGGTATAGTAGCATGAGGGTTTGATTAATTGAATTTTGAGGTGTTGGATGGTGATTAGGTCGGAAAATAAATTAGGTCAGGGCAAACAAGGATCGGAATTGCAGGAATCTGATGGAGCAAGGTAGGTAAGAAGTTCAACACAAAAGGATATCTGATGAATTGGTTTAGATTTCTATGGTTTGAGAAAAGAGTATAAGAGATATGAATTATTTTCTACTAAAAGAAGATGAAACAAACTGTAACTATTCCTCCAAACCAGAGCATAAGCTTAATGTATTTTGTCTTTCTGACTTAGGACACAATCACATACAAAGATGGAATGAATATGAAATCACAATGCATTCACACATTTGCAAAACATAAGAAGAAACAATGTCAAATCACTTTACCACAATAATTCCATGAAAATAGATGCAACTTAGTCTGTTATTACTTGCTAAAACTCTGATTACAAAAAGTGTTCCAAGATCAATCCAACAACATCCAACCCTTGCTATGAGAAAATAAGTGAATAATATTGTCCAAAATTGATTCTCCCAAGCTCAGGGGTCAAATCCATGATTGAGGAACTGATCCAAAAAGTGCTCAACTAGAAACCCAAAGACTAGGGAGCTCAACAAACTCATCCCTAACTTTGGTGAAACTGATTCATTTGTCTCAAAAATAAACTTTTTATCCAATGTATCTACCTCTAGTAACTAAAAGTGACATAATTACATTTACATGAATCAATTACATCAGTAAAATCCATCAAATACATTGACCAACTAAGAAAAATTCAGAAAATGGAAAATGTTAGTGAATCTGGCAAAAGTGCAGCGCCTGAAGCAAAAGCAAAATGCCTAAAGCAAAAGTGCAGCGCCAACTTCAAGGTCACTATTGGAGGACCTGCCAAAGTCAAAATTGATGTAATATTCCAAAATTTTCCTACAGCAAATTGGAATATTAAATTTTTCTAATTTCACTTAGGAGTTGAATAATTGGGCGAAGAGGCCCATACATAATAAAAACATGGATAAAATCCATCTTGGCATGAAAGGGGATCATCAGTGGAGTTGGATTTCACACCCTCATGTGTGAAAGAGGAAATTTGCAAGGAGACAAGGTCAAGTTTGACCAAGTCAAACAGCGCAAAGGTAAGAGGTGGAGAGCATCTTATGGGACAACGCAGTGAAAGAGGAGGGAAGTTTCCTTGATGGAGGAAACCCTAAAGAGTGGGACCCATGGAGAAGCAGCTCTCATTTTTTTAAAAGGAGGGCAAGGCATCCATTGTTACACATGCATATGATTATTGATTTCTTGTCTACTTATACTATTTGTAGTCTCTGGCTATTTAGCTGAGTTGCAATGCTGCTTAGCACAAGGATTTCCTGTTTAGGAATCCTTCTCCTTTCTTGAGAACCCTCTTGAAGGATTTGTACTAATTTGCCTCACGTCCAGGCTTGAGGCCAAGCATCCTCCTCCAGTACATCGTTATTTCTACAACAGAATAATTTTGTGTTGCAAGGTGTTGCAGTGAGGGATCACAACACCACTTCCATCACTTGTTTTTCAGAGGAGAAGGCTCTCTTTCCTTTGAGAATTTAGTTTGGAAGCCCTTGGAGCTTATTTTAGATCTTGGCACTTAGCCAACACATTCTATACCACCTACAGCGTAGTTCCCCTCAGTCACTGCGTTATTTTCTGAGTGCAGTTGCAGTGAGGATTTGCAGTGATTGTCGGAGGGTGAGATTCCCAGTGATAGGATCAGCCTTCACTTGGAGAATCCATTGGAGGAGGTCTACTTCAGATTGTTTATCATATTCAGCCTTCTCTATTCATTTCTAGTTTGAGTTGCAGCTGCTACCCAACAACTCCGACATTTTTCCATTTTGTATATTTCAACCAATCCTTCTAAGGATTGTTGTATTGTTATTTTCAGGGGTTGAGATCTTGCTCCCCCTTATTTCTTGAGACATATATTGTCACATATTCCTATTTTTATTCAGTTTTTAGTAGTTCTCTATCATAGACTGTGCATTCATAGCCTGGGTTTATACATATATAGCAGTGTTCTTCATTTCCTTGTACATGTGTTGCTAAGGCTTACATTGATTTTCTTGAGTGATTGTTTCCTCAAGAATTTGTACTCACTTATTTCTATATTATACATTTGTTGGCTATATACATCTTCATGTGTTATGGGTTATAAAATTAACGCTATTGCTCCATTATGTGCTCATACATTGATGCAGTCCCTTCGCCGGGCACTTTCTCAAGGTAACTAGGTGTGGGAGACCTCTTTAACCCACCTAGAGGGATTTCCTTTGAGCCTCCTCTTGGATTTTGGTCTTAGATACATTGATCTAATGGATCCAGGTCTTGGTTTCAAATCCTATAGCAACCATTTCTAGAAAATGCATTTTCCATCCATGCCTTGCTAGCAGATCCCATTTTGGGATATTACAATGGTATCAAAGCAGATTTCTTGGCTCAGCCTGTGAGTTTCAGCCAAAGAAGATCAGAATTATGAATAAGATGAGATTTCTCTCTTCAATTTTCAGACCTAAGAAGAGCCTCTCCAAAGAGGAAGAGAAAAAAGAAGAGGAAGGACCATGCACTTCCTATTCTCACAAAGAAGAAGACAAGCAGGAAGGACACTTGGATCATCAAATTCTAAGTGATTACCTTGATGAGTAAAAATCTCAACCTAGAGCCTTCAAGGAGACTCTAGCTTTTCCACCATTCATCCAGTTGAAAGAAGGGGAGAGACCATGTAGCAAAAGAGACATCAGAGGCAATAGATTTTTGTTGTCTACATTTGATAGGTCATCTACAACAAGAGCTTGGGTGAGGAAGCTGGAAGCATTTTTCCTGCTACATCCTGTAGTGGAGAAACAGGTTGTTGAGATCTCAGCATTGCACTTAGAAGGTGAAGCCCACATTTGGTGATTCAGCCATTTGAGCCATGCAAGAGTGTCTACTCTTGTTAATTTTTCTCAAAAGCTGATCAAGAAGTTTGACAATAGAAGAACAAAAGAGGAGCCCTCACCACCACTTGAGGAGTCTTGTCCTAACACTGTCACACTCATTGAGGAGAAGCCACATGCATCAATAGTTGGGGCAGCCAACACAATTGAGGAAGGAACTATTGCAGCCCTACAAGAGATTCCCAAATCTCATCAAGGTATGAAGGAATTTCCACTATCTATTGTTGCAGCAAATTCTTCTGATAGTTGTGGAAATTTTCTTTTGCATGACCAAGGGTCAAATATCATTGTTGATCTAGAGAAATATGATTGCGTTGTGCTATGCAAATGGTTCAAGGAGGAGATGAACCATCATCCTCATACACCTTTGATGAGTTACACACAATCCTTGATATTGGGGTGTGAAATTTTGGAGGATGAAACAAACCATGACAATCCTATGAAAAATTATGAAACCATCCTTGAGTTGGAGTATGAGATAGCCATTGCATCCTTGGAGAGATTAACAGTGCTGTCAAACAATGGTGGAGAGGAGATGTTATCTTCATCATATTTGGATACTTGTGGATACAACCTAGTCATGGGTGAGAGATCTTCTCTAAGAGATCTCCAAAGAGCTGCATTTCAAAATTTCATGAAATGCAAGGAGAGAGATTTGGTTTGGAAGGATGGTAGCCCTCATGAGAGGAGTACCAAGGAGAAGAGAGGAGAAATACATCCACAAGTGGTTGAGTGGATGTGGATGGAGAGCAATAAGTTGGTGAGCTACTTGTAAATTTATGATATTGGGCAGCAGGAGGCTTGGCTGCATTGGTTACTCTTGAATGAATTTGGTCATCATCCTCTTTCTAAGGGTATGTGGTAGGATGCTAGCATCATTGAGTAGTAGGGGGTATAGATGCTTGGTGTTGATGTGACATCCACATCATTCATTGTGTCTTCATCACATGAGTTGTATGATGGGAGCATAAGGAGGCAACAAGCACTTTGGTTGCTTGAGTTGTACTTGAGAGAGCAAGGGAAAATTTGCTCTCACATGTTGAGTGATGTTGCAAGAGTAGAAGAGGGCACTGTCATGGTGCAAAGGAGCTACTCCTTGGCCTTGGATGATCAAGAAGCACTTCCATATTGGGAGGTATTCCATGTTTTCAACAGCATTACTAGAGGAGTCTTTGAGAAGGAGCATGTCAAAGAACAAAGCTTTGTATTGACAGGAGCTTATTTGCATGAGCTTACAATGTTGTCACTTTGGAGCAGGGACTTATGGATGGAGTGTCCCTAGGATCACTTCACATTGGATGCACTTGGTGAACAAGGAGGAGGTGAGAATGATAGAGTAGTGGATGGAGACATCTATTACTATGACATATTCTTCTTGACTTGGGGTTCCAAGCATAAGGAGGATGATCTTCTTGTAGCACATGGTTCATTCCTCTACATAGCTTGCCAAAACACTATGGAGAACTCAGTCATGGATCCATGTATCATATTAATTTTGGCATATGGTAAGAAATATGTTTTCACATTTATTAATTTGCATACTCTTACCATTACTATGCAGTGCATTGCTCCACAGGAGGGCAAGCTTTTCACATTGCTCCATGATCAATATTGGGCCAAACTATATGATGGAGGTAGCCATATTTTATGTGGCCTTGGGAAAATGTTTTCTCATTACATGTATGTTCAGTTTTTATATCCAACTATTTACCATATGATGACATACATGATTAGCTATGTATCAAAAAACATTTTTCCATGTAATTTTCTGAAGCAGCAATTTGGAAAACTACGCTGTCACTATTGGGAAAAATGTTGGTACCTTCTTGCACCACATGAAACCTTCAACATTTTCCTCATATTTTTTTTTATCATGATTTCATTTGCTGAAATGGATCTGATTTGTATTGGAAGCATGATTGGGAGAGAGACGCATGAGTTGGGTGTGTCCTTTGGGGGAGAGGATTCCCACACTTTATGCATTGGATGTTCTAATGGGAGCATGAGAGCAGATATGGCCATCACTGCCAAACACTTGTTTCATTTTGTTGAGATGGACAATATGATTGTTGGGATGCCATATGGTGATGTTTTCCTATCCATCACATATGGGTTGATTTGGGCCAGTTTGATTCACAGCGTTGGAGGAGAGATCTTTGGGGATCTAGTCTTCATCTTGCCATTTAAGGGAAATTATTTTGCAGCCCAGGATCAACATATTCTCTACACTTAACATAAGTGGAGAGGAGGAAAGCATGGGGTAGGCTTCTATGTCTACCATGTTCAGATTTCCAGCCCACCTACATTGCATGTGCTCAAGGTGGAGGAGCATTTTCAAGAGTTGCCATGTTGGGAGGTGACTCATTTTGTATGGAGGATTGCTTGGGGATGGAGGATCCATTTGGGGAATATGTTTTCCCAACACTTTTCAATCTCCATGCCATGGAGGCAACTCCTCAGTTCTATCCTTGCAGTTTCTTGAGGACAAGCAACATTTGGGAGGGGAGGACTGTAATATTCCAAAATTTGCCTACAATAAATTGGAATATTAAATTTTTCTAATTTTACTTAGAAGTTGAATAATTGGGTGAAGATGCCCATACATAATAAAAACATGTATAAAATCCCTCTTGGTATGAAAGGGGATCATCAGTGGAGTTGGATTTCACACCCTCATGTGTGAAAGAGGACATTTGCAAGGAGACAAGGTCAAGTTTGACCAAGTCAAACAACGCAGAGGTAGGAGGTGGAGAGCATCTTGTGGGACAGCACAGTGAAAGAGGGGGAAATTTTACTTGATGGAGGAAACCCTAAAGAGTGTGACCCATGGAGAAGGAGTTCTCATTTGCAGCCATTGTTACACATGCATATGATTATTGATTTCTTGTCTGCTTAGACTATTTGCAGTCTTCGGCTGTTTAGCTGAGTTGCAGTGTTGCTTAGCACAAGGATTTCCTATTTAGGAATCCTTCTCCTTTCTTGAGAAGCCTCTTGAAGGAGTTGTACTAATTTTCCTCACATCCAGGTTTGAGGCCAAGCATCCTCCTCCAGTACAGCATTATTGCTGCAGCAGAATAATGTTGTGTTGCAGGGTGTTGCAGTGAGGGATCACAACACCACTTCCATCACTTGTTTTTCAGAGGAGGAGGCTCTCTTTCCTTTGAGAGATCAGTTTGGAAGCCCTTGGAGCTTATTTCATATCTTGGCACTTGGCCAACACATTCTATACCACCTATATCACAGTTCCCCTCAGTGATTGCGTTATTTTCTGAGTGCAGCTGCAGTAAGGGTTTGTAGTGATTGTTAGAGGGTGAGATTCCCAGTGATAGGATCAGCCTTCACTTGGAGAATCGATTGGAGGATATCTACTTTAGATTTTTCATCATCTTCAGCCTTCTCTATTCATTTCCAGTTTGAGTTGCAGCTGCTACCTAGCAACTCCGACATTTTTCCATTTTGTATATTTCAACCAATCCTTCTAAGGATTATTGTATTGTTATTTTTAGGGGTTGAGATCTTGCTCCCCCTTATATCTTGAGACATATATTGTCACATATTCCTATTTTTATTCAGTTTTTATCAGTTCTCCATCATATACTGCGCATTCATAGCCTGGGTTTATACATATATAGAATTGTTCTTCATTTCCTTGTACATGTGTTGCTGAGGCTTACATTTCTTTGCTTGAGTGATTGTTTCCTCAAGAATTTGTACTCACTTACTGCTATATTATACATTTGTTGGCTATATACATCTTCATGTGTTCTGGGTTATAAAAATAACGTTGTTTCTCCATTATGTGCTCATACATTGTTGTAGTCCCTTCACTGGGCACTTTCTCAAGGTAACTAGGTGTGGGAGACCTGTTTAACCCACCTAGATGGATTTCTTTTGAGCCTCCTCTTGGATTTTGGTCTTAGATACATTGATATAAGGGATCTAGGTATTAGTTTCAAATCTTATAGCAACCATTTCTGGAAAATTCGTTTTCCATCCATGCCTTGCTAGCAGATCCCATTTTGGGATATTACAATTGAACTCAAGATAGCTCATTGGGAATTTTCTCTTGTCTAGTTTCCAAAAATTTCCTTATGTTCTAAAAATGATGAATTTAAGGCCCTAAAAAGTGAAATTTCCCAAGACTGGTCAAAATCGCAGTGCTAATCTAAAAAATGAGGCAGAAAGGTGATTTTTTGGATGTTTTTAGTCATTTATCCTTGTCAGAATGTCCAAATTTGATGTGCCAATAGTAAAAATTTTATGTAGAGGGAATTTTGAATCCAATGGTGGTGACCGTTTTTCATTTGGGGGCTCCTAAAGAAATCACAATGCCCTAGGTGCTGCATTTTTTATAGGTGGACTCTGTTGAAAGTCTATCAAAATTTGTCAAAAGGCTCAAAACTGCAAAAAATTACCCAAAGACCTTCAAAATTGGTAGATTCAGTGCTGATGTAGTGTCTCAAGTAATCAAGGAGGAATCAGCAAGGATCTCAAGTTTATCCTCCTCCTTTTGCTTGATTAGGGTTTTCTTGTATTTGTCCTTCAACTGCTTGAGCTTAATGTTGCAAATCTTGTTTTGAGTAATGTATCTATTGGACATGTGCCTAATCATATCATTGTATTTGTTTTCCTTATATATTATCTTCTCAATGTGGAGTTTAACACTTTCAATCCATACCTCTCTTTCATATTCAAATTCTTTTGCAATCCTTTCCTCAAAACTAAGTTTCTCTCCCTCATGTTTTTCCTTCTCTAAAGCTCTCTTATGACCTCTTGTTTTTGGGCTTGAATTAATGATTTGAATATCATCATGGTCAGAGTCATTAGGTGCCATCATTGCCTTACCCTTGATGTCTTATCTTTTTTCCTTTAGAAACTCTAGCTCCATGAGTACATGCTTGTCTTTCAGCGACTTGTTCTCTTGTTCAAGGAATGATATGAAAAATTGGGCTCTTGCCATGTTGTCTTGTAGTTATTTTATTATGGAAAAATTTTCTTTGATGATTAAATTTGAGGCCTCATGATTATCTTGGTCATCCAAGTCCATCAACTCAAAATATATTTCTTCCTCATGAAGGTCTTCCTCTTCATGGACAACTGTCTCTTTTTGTTGATCATCATAATGTACCTACTTTGCTGATGAAGAAGGCAAGGCCCCTTCCAAAATCTATAGAGAAAAAACTTGCCTAGGTCCCCTCTGGTAGGTTTTGAAATTTTTGGTTTCTTTTACTTCTTTGGCGTCTTTGGCCTCTTTCACTATAGCTCTACTAGATGACCATGTTTGTCTTTGAGACACTAATTCTGGTGGTGGAATTGGTCTAGTAGGCTGAGTTGGTGGAGTAATGAAGACATAATTCTCAATGAATGTCTCCCATGGAATGTTTGGCTGATTGAGATGATGAAGGACAATTATTTTTATTAGAGAGTGATGAAAGAGGTGGTTCATATTATGTTCATACTCTTTGTTCTGCACTATGTATTACATCTTATCAACACTCCAGTACAAATAGTGAGGGATGTTGAGCAATTTCACCCTAGTGAAATGCAAGAGAAACCTTATGTGATAGACATATAGTTTGGAGAATCTACCCTCACAAGTGAAATATTTCATGATTATCTTCATCATGGGAGAAAATCTATCAAGTAGGTGAATAAAAGGAAAGACTTTCTTTTTGTAATTTTTGTACCTTGGCTTGAGAAATGGTTCATAATGTTGGGCATCTACATCTTTGGCCTTAAACCATTTTTCACCCACATTGGGTAACCATGTGGCTGCAACAATAATATCTATGGAGATGGTGATGGTCACCCCTACAATGGTCACTTGGTTATCTTGGAGGTTAGAGATGAAAACTCTGGTCAAACAAGGGTGATGCTGTACTCTTTGGACTATCTCACAGAAGTCAAAATAACCCACATGTTTGAATCAATTGACTATCATGGGTGAGGCCAACAATCATCTAGTGTTGGATGGTTCAAGCCTCAAAATCCTAGCTCCTTTGTGGTGTCTCCTTTTGACTATTTCCTCCTTCATAATATCTCTTTCCTCCTCCATAGTATTTGTCTTGTTTTGAAACACTAGGGAAGGGGAAGGGAAAGGGGGTAGGATAGTAGGGTTAGGGAGTTGGGATAAGTGTAAGAAAAATTAGGAAATTGGGGAAGGGAATTAGGGAGCTTAGGGAAGTGGTGAGGGATAGAAAAACTTAGGGAGATAGGATAGGGAACTTTATTATAGGGATATGGTGCAGTTGCCTAGGAAAGTGCAACCTAGGAATAGGGTTTTAGGAAATGGGACTTGGGAATAAGGGATAAGGTGATGTAGGGGTAGGGGGGTAATTCTAGAGTGTGGGAAGGGAAAATAGGGTAATGAGAAAATAATCTTGGCTTGCAATGGTGAAAGCTAGGGTTTCTTCGCTAAAAACTTGAAATGGAGAGTGAGGAGGGTTTACACCATGAATTTAAAATTATGAAGTGAAAGGAGGGATTAGAGAGGTTCAACTTACTTGCAATTGATTGAGAAAACCCTTGCTTGATGACTAGACCACTTGCAGAGAAGTTTTGAAGCTATGGGAGAAAGTTGGAAAAAGTGCAACACCTAAAGTAGGAGCGCATCACCTCCCAGGTACAAGTGCAATGCCTTAAGCAGAAGCACAACACCCTCTCTATCAAAAGTGTAGCACCTCAAGCAGTAGCACAATGCCTTCCAAAAAACTTGATTCTCTTTCTCCAAATTTAATTTTTTGACTTTGGTTGTTTGAGAGCTCAATGCATGAGGATGAAAATGAGTGTCTCCTTTGTATTTGATGTCCCTTTATACTTGGTGAAATTTCATAAATTGGCTTTGGGACCCACATTTCCTTTTGAACTAAACTTTATCATTGCACTTTACCTTTTGAACTTGATATTTGGATTTGATCTTTGAATTTTATCTTTTGGTGGATTTGGAACACTATGACTTTTAGAAAATTGACTTATTTGACCGATGGAACCTTGAGTATGCAGCTACCATGGAACCATGAGAACTTATTACATATTAAGAAACATAAAATTACATATTGAATTTGAAATTTAAATTTACAAATAATAAAATGTGCTTATTGTCACTCTTTTACTTGCTGGGATTTTATGCATTGAAATGGTGATTTGATGGACCTTCAAAACCCTAAGACCTAATGGATACTTTGACTGAATGAACTTCATGATAAAAAGACTGAAATGATTATTACAACTTATGACTTATGTGGTGAAATAAGCCAACAAGTAATGAAATTTCTAAAAAGAGTCAGGTTTGACCTAAATCTACACCAAGTGACCAAATTTTTGCATGATGACCTAATGGAATGACAAAAATTTTGGAATGGGACCCTTAACATGACATGAAAGAGTTTATTTGATCATTGGCGGAAGGATGAAAATACTGACACTAACATTGGCTCCAGCTGGGGATGGTACCTCCTTGGGGGTGCCAAGAACACCGTAGACCAAGTGCATATCCATTGGGCATGGAGTCAAAAGCTAAAAGACCAACTGAAAACTGAAATCTTAATTTGATTTGAAACAAATTCAAACTAACTGAAAACTTACTCAACGTTGAATCAAAACTTACTTGACTTTGACTAACTTAATTTTGAAAACAACTGAAAACCAATGAAACTTTGTGGCCTTCACCTCGAGCTCCAAGCTTCAGTGATTCTCTGCTCCACACTTTGCAGAAAGTTAAATTGATATTTACAGTGGATTTGAGAAATTTTGAAATATGCATCAGAAAAGATAATGCTTAAGGAGCCTACCATTAATTGGTCCTCCTAATCATTCTTCTCCATTCATCTCCTTCAGTATGAAATCATGTTATCCACAGACTATTGAGATCTTGTATGGCCCTTTCCATAAGATTTCAATTTTTTTGTGCTTTCCTTTTTCCTCGTTCCTTGCATCCCACTGGAGGAGTACATCTTCAAGCATAAAATCATATGCCTTGGTTTCATGGTCATACACCTTTCTTATCTTCTCGTGAAGCTTTGAGGTGTTCTGAAATAATTCATCTCTCGTCTGCTAAAGGTGAATCATATGATTTATTCGGTGTTGTACATCATTCTCCTCACTTCCTTCTTCTTGAAACAATTTCATGACCTAGACTGCAAGTGATGTAGGAAAAACAATGTCTACACCATAAACTAACTGAAAAGGGGACATTCCTATATATTTATTACTACTCACCCTGTCCACACACAAAGCATTCACAAACTTTTCGTGCCAGTTCTTCTTGTTGGACTCCATCATCTTATTTATGATATTAATCAAAGACTTATTAGAAGATTTTTCTAAGCCATTACACTATGGATAATAGGCGGTTGAGTGCCCCAACTTGATGTTATATTTGTCACAAAAATCAACCATCCCTTTTGATTTGAATGTTTCCGTATTGTCGGTAATAATATTATGAGGACAACTAAAATGGGACAATAACATGTTAGTTTCCAAAAACTGACTAATTACTAGATCTTTTTCTCGCCTTGTTGGGATCGCCTTAATCCATTTGGTAAAGTAGACGGTGGTTGTTAATATCCATTTATGGTGTGATGATGTAGGGTGAATCTCTCTGATGAAGTCAAGTCCCCACTAATGAAAAGGTGCGTGTACTGAAATAGGCTACAAAGGTAAAGGAAGAAGTTTTATTTTACCTTGTGTCATGTCCCCATAATTTGTTAGATTGGTGAGAACAAATGAACAGGGGTAACATTAGACCAGTCTTTGGAGTCTTAGGACCTTACCTTCCCGGACTCAAAGAGGGCTCTCTTTATTTTGTGCAAAGGATGTGAACTTCTTTGCTTTTAGGGTTTGATTTTAGGCTAGTTGTTAAGTTTAGGGTTTGTTTGTTTGGGTTGGGTAGGTGATCAAGTAGAATAGATGGAGTGAGAGATTTTCAAGTCATTGGGCTATGGAGTCTACAAAAGGTCATGGAAAGTTCAACAATGAATCAGGGTGCATCACAAGGAAAATCTAATATTGTCAAATGGATCTTCAAGGTTTGTGTGAGATGAAATGAACATCAAGTTTGTGAACATAGTAGGTGTAAAAGGGCAGTTAAGAATCCTTGAACAAATACCTTTAAACATGAAAGGCCTTTAACACTACTCAAAATAAATAAGTGATCATAAGATAGGGAAAACCAATAACTCTTTGATTAAACTCAAGCAAATAAGCATTTAAGATAAACGATCCAATGAACTATAGAAGGCAAGAAACTTGTATGACTTCTAGTGATTTCACCTTCAAGATTAGAAAAAATTTAAGATAGAAATATAACATAGATCAAAGAAGAGGGAACTCCTAAATATCATTGATCATAGCCATAAAGAACTCCAAAGAAACCTTTCAAGAATGGACAAAGGGCATGATCAAAACATAAACCTCTTTGGCTAAAACTAATCAGTGATACTTCAAAGAAAGATCTTAAGAACAATTTTTAAGTAACATCAAACAAGCAGGGCTATCCATAAAAAATATTTGATATATACTGTATTGAATCATTCATAAGATAAACAAGCATAAGTGGATCTATAGAGCAACTAATAATTCTCTAAAATGACCTAGCAGAGGAAAACATGGAAGCAGTGAAGGATAAACATAACTAAGGTGCCTCTAAACAACATTTCTTAGTCTAAAACTTTTTTCCTACTGCAATAGAAGGATGAAAAAAATGATAATACAAGAAAAAAATGAACTAAATAGGAACACATCACCATTTATCAATGCTCAGGGATCCTGCAAGCAAGCCTTCTCCAATGTAAAATAATCCAAGCCATTCACAAAAATCAGAGCCATTTTGTCTTTAATCTCCAAGTCTATGTATTACTTTCAATAAATGTCTAACCAACAACCAACTACAAAGAAGCCTCAATGTTGTATTTAACAAGGAAGGAGGACAAAAACCTAATTAGGTCTTTAGAATACCATTAGTTAATCATAAATGTCACTTTTGTCCTTTGAGACCTTGCAAGGCCCAAGGCACAAAATATCTTATGAAAAATATCTTCTTGAGAATTTTTGGCCAAAAAATTGACATTTAGGCTACCAAAAACTTCCAAAATGTTTCCTACCGTACATTGTTGACTTTTTTTTGCCAGGGCGCAGCACTGAGATTTATGGAAGCAATTTCTTGCCCAAGGGCACAACACATTCACAAGAAAACTAGGTTACCTTGCAGCCAATTGTTGAGTGCCTTCCCGATGTCAGAATGGGCTCCGTGATGGCTCGTTGGAAATCTTACTGAGTCTATTTTCCAGAACGGCCCTTGGTTTTATGTTTGGGCTCATTTAACATATTCAAAAATAAAAACTCCCAAGACTGGTAAAGGAGCAGTGCCAGCCCTGAAAACTAGGCAGAAAGGTGAAAGTGTGGGTGTTTTTTACCCTTTTGGAGGACCAAATCAACCCCAAATGACTTGAAATTTGGTGAGAATGATGTAATTTGGCTGAGTATTCAAAAAATTTAAACTTTACCTAGTGAGGATGCCTTGAGAAAAATCACAGTGCCAAGGGCACTGCACCCTTGACCCTCCAAATCAAAAAAATCCAAAAATTTCCAAAAAGTTCCCAAAATTTGCAATTACCTTCCTCATGGGGTTTTGGATGGCTGTAGGGAAGCATCAACTAAGATGTAAAAGTTTTCTTGGCCCTTTTCCTCTTTTAGTGCTTGGATTTCGGCAAGGGCTCTTTTGAGCTTGGCCCTTGCAAATTGATTTTTCAATGCATAGTGCTTGGCCATCCTTTTCTATAGGCCAAGGTCCCTTTGTGTCTTCTTCAGCTGCTTGTGTTCATCCTTATAATACTTAATAATGTAATCTACCATTCCAAGGCTTATTTTTAGTTCCCTAATATTTGCACCTTTTCTTTGGAGCAAGATTCTTGTAACCCTCTCCTCATCTTCATTTTCAGTGTCAAGGTCAATTAATTCGCACTCTTGTTTAGTTTGATGCTTGCCTTTCTTATCTCCAATAGTGACCTTCTCCTTGCCTTTGTCAAGCTTCTTTTTTGATGTGGAAGGCATGGCCCCTTGCCTTTTAGAGGCAGCAAACACATGTATTTCTCCTCTTTGGTATGTCAATGGAAGAGGTTAAACTTTGCTCATTTTAGTGCCATATGTCTTGTTTCCATCATTGTGGTCATCTTTGTTTGGTTCACTGACATCTTGGCTCACTTCTTCATTTGTATCATCATCATTGAAATCTACCTCCATGTCTTCTTGACCTTTTTCTTCATTTGTGTTCTCACTGTTAGAGGTGTCATCATTAGTTTCTTCATCACAGTCAACCTCTTCACTCATTTCTCCACTATCATCATTGTCACTCTCAGGAACTTCATCAAATTGTGTTTCATTGTCTTCTGTCTCCATATTTTCTACACTATTCTTTGTACTGCCTTCATCTTGTTCATCATGGCCTTGTTCCATACTGCCTTCCACCTTATTGCTGTGATTTTCACTTTCATTTTTCTCCTCACTACTGTTAGAAGCCTTACATTTTTCACAGTCATGACTGTCACCATTATTTGGCTCACTGACTTCTTGGATTATCTCATTGTCTCCAATATCAGCCTCATTGTGTTCAATATTACCACTGTTGTCTTTGTTGTTTTGATTAGTGTCAACATCATCCTCATCATCATCATTATATCTGCTGATATCATGATCATAATGATTGCTGCTCTCCTCTTCATTTTCACTGCTTTCTACACCGCCATCATTTCCACTAGGAGTTTCATTGTCTTCACTGTCTTTATGGCCATTATGAATGTTTTCATGACTGTCACTACCATTATCAACCTCACTGATATTTGTTTCACTGATACCTACATCCATTTCTTCCCCTTCACTGATATCTGCCTCCTTTTCTTCTACTTCATTGCTGACCTCTACTTCTTCATCTTCTTCCTCTTTACTATCCTCTTATTCATCATTGCTTGATTTATCACTAGCCTCTCCTTCATTCTCATTTGGTGGTTCATCTTCATTTCCCTCATTGTCTGATGCATTAGGAGAGGGTGAGGAAGTAGGATGGGATGATGAGGGCACATTCCACTGAGGATGGGGTTGTGGGTTTGTGAAGACCTCATGGGAAATGAAAACCTCCCATGGAATACCCTTTTGCTCTAATTGATGCAACACAACCATATTGATGAGAGAATGGTGAAAAAGGCTCTGCATTTGTTGTGAAGGGTGTCTCTTTTGCACAATATAAGACATCTTATCAATACTCCTATAGAGATAATAGGGAAAATGTAGCATCTTTACCCTAGTGAAGTGCATGAGAAATATTATGTGGTATGAATAAAGCCTAGAAAACCTCCCCTCACATGTAAAATATTTCATGATGACTCTCATCAAAGGTGCATATCTCTCCAGCAAATGTGAAAAGGGAAAAATGGATTTGTAGTCATCTTTGTATCTACGTTTTAGGAAAGGTTCATAGTGGCTCAAGTCCAAATTAGCCTACTTGAACCACCTTTCTCCCACACTAGGTATACCAGTGGCCATAGAAATGATATTTGAATATAGCTCAAAGTTTACCCCTGCTAAATTTACGTGATTTTCAAGAAGGTTAAGAATAAAGAGTCTGGTTAGCTCAGGATGACTTTTGATCCGGTTTTATGTAGGAACGCAACAGAATAAACATATAAACATGAAGACAGAGATGCAGCGGAAATAACACTTCATTTCATTAATATCAAAGAACTAAAATTTGCTTACAGACAGAATGGAAATAAAACTAGCTAGGGCACTGGTAGCTATCTCTGAGAAGAGATGTGGCGGCTACAGGCCTCTGAACTGAGTTACAATGAGGCTCGAGGGCCTATTTATTATTGAGAAACAATGTAGAATCCGAAACGTCCAAAAACCTAACCGTAGGAGATGAGGCGCCAAAACTGTGGGCGCCCGTTTGGGTAAATTGGTGGTTCAACTTCCCAGGGGCGTAACTTTGGCACCCAACCTCCATTTGATGCGCTCAATAGCTCGTTAGAAAGATCTATCCGAGGGCTACAACCTCTAGGAAGAATTGGATGATCCAATTCGCTGGTAATCCGATACCCAAAAAACGTCGTTTAGGGCCTCAAAACAGCTCCGGAAGTTCAGGACCCGAAAAACTGCTAAAAATAGTAAGTTGTGCTGAATGTGAAAAGCTGCAAGAATTGATGGTGCTGGTCCAAATGGAATAGGTGGGTGGCCACTGATATCCACCTGGATCAACTTTGTACCTGTTGTACTCTTTCACAAAAGTTAAAACACCCCACATTTTGGAAACATGAAACAGTCATAGGAGAGGCCATCAACTCCACGGTGTTCAGTGGCTCAAACCTATTTATTCTTCCACCTCTATGCTGATGTCTTGTTGGCACTTGGCCTATCTCACCACTGTCACTATTACCTTCCCTTAACATTTTGGTTTCACTATTGCCTTGAAACCAAAACCCTAACTCTGTTTATGAAATGATATGGAGAAGTGATGGAATGGTGGTAAAAAAGGGCAGCCTTTTACAAGTGAGTGAGAGGGATGAGTGAAGGGGCAATTTGGGCAAAATGAGAGGCTAAATAATTATGAATGAAAACCAACTGATATGCCAAAACCTTGCTATGAAAACACCTTAGTAATGATGAGAATCTGAGAGGGTGGGGTATGTAATGTCAATGCTTTGCAGTGTGGGAGATTGATTTTGCAAATGGAGTGAGTGTCTTGGTGGATGAGAAAATTCTCAACAAGGCACTCTCAGTGTGCTCTTAGCATGCAAATGGAGGAGTGTCCCCTAAAAAGTGGTGTGTTTAACATGAAAATTAGGTTTTCTTCCTTTAGGTTTTTTATTTTTTCTTAACTTCACACCATAAAACTGCTTGTAATAAGGTAAGGCATCCACTTACCTCTCAAAAAATGTTATGAAGACACCTGGTAGAAACCTGGAGTGTTTTTGAAGTGTTTGAGTTTTTTCACTGGTGTGGAGGCCCTCCTGGAAAAGAGTGCAGCACCTGAACATAGTGTCAATTCAGGCGGTGTCTATTGTGCCTTGCCCCAAGAGCGCAACATGTGCACGCGGGTCAAGTCGGGCAGATGGTGTCGAGATTTTGTGAACGTGCAGCACTGTTGGGCCTGTCGGGTCTCTTCATGAATGCGTAGCACCGAAACCCTTTCTGCTGGGCCTATCGAGCCTGCCGGGTGAACGTGTAGCACGCACTACCAAGCACGCAGCATAAAGTAATTTTTCACAGAAAAAACCTCCAGGAGCGCAACACATGACTCCAGGTGCGCAACACACAGTAACTTGCCCGTTTTGACTCAAAAAGAAACTTGTAGTTTCACTCCTCGACTGTTTTTTATCCTTGAAAGTGAACAATGAGTTGAATGAAAAACAAAATGATCGTAAATATGCTTTGGGAACTTTAAATTTAATCCCAGCAAACCCACTTTCTAATGTTTTTGCCTTTGTCACTTTTACTGATATTTTATTTGACCCTTTTGTTCTAGGTAACTTAAGACATATATTTTTGCCTTTCTAATGCTTTTCTTACCAATTCTTTATTATTTTTGCTGCAGGTAACTTAAGACATAGATTTTTGCCTTTCTATTGGTTTTCTTACCAATTCTTTATTATTTTTGTTTGCAGGTGACTTCAAAGGATGAATTTGATCTTCTGCTACTTCCTTTGTACATTTCAACTCAAACATTTTCCTCTTCTTGCTGATCCTTTTACATTGTTAGCTTCTGAAGGTGATTAGATGATGAACTTAGACTTTCTTTTGGTTCCTTGAGGCATGAAGAGCTTATTCTTATACTTTGGTGAATTTTTCCACACAGCAGCGTCTTCAATTTGATCTGAAACCTCTATTATAAAACTCAGTTTAACCCTTTGATCTTCATAGACCTCCTTTCATTGTTTGTATGCATTTTTTTTGAAATGGAGAATTTGAATCCCTCTATAATGTTGGGGTCTTTATGGGTTTTCTTTTGGCACCTTTGAGACTGAAACCCAAGGGAAAACCTTCACAACACTCTTTTGCCAATACCATGGGTTTTAAACAATGCCTTTCACCTCCTTAGGCCACTTTTGATTTGTAGGTGCCTGAATTTATAATTTAAAACTTGCCCATGGATACTCTTCACCTCCTTGTTCTGCAGATTTTGTTTGAGTGACAAGGCTCACTTTTTTTGGTTGGTCTATGTCCTTGAACATTTTCACTTAGCAGGTGTTATGAAACCCTAAAGTGGCTCTCCCCCCCTGATATTTGAAAATGTTGAATTCACTTTGATAACCTTACACATTTACACAGTGGAAGTATCTTCAAAAATTCTTTATATTTAACTTGGAGCTCATACCATGTTTTTATATCTTTTAACCACTGAGTGTAAATGACTGAAATAAAACCTTGACCCTCCTTCATGTGTTCTTCTGCATTGGATCTCTGCTTGGCATACTGTTGATCCAATCAGGCTTAGAAACCTTGATTTCTCCTCTAGACCCAGTGCTTCTTGTCTTCCTTTAGGAACTCATCAGTTACTTTATCAATTTCCTTTGTTGATTTACCTCTTGACATTCGTGCAAAAATGACAAGCACATTTACCTTTTGCAAAACTTGAATTTGACAAAGTAGCCCTCTTTGGAGATTTTCTACTCGTTCTTTGGCAATCATGTGTTGCTCTTCTTTTACGTTTGAAACAGCCTCTAGCACAGGAAAACAAGAGCTTCAAACATCAATGAAAACCCTACAACCTATGAAACCCTAATGACCTAGTGGGAGGATCCTTTGACTTGGTCTTTGACTGAAAGCTTGGTTTGGGGTCGTCAGGTGTAAAAAATAGAGTTTTTGGCAAATTGTTGTATTGAAGATCGAAAATCCAATGCACTCAATTTATCTAAAGAGTCTATAGAGATAGTTTTGAGACCATCAATGCTTGAGGCACCTGGTGAACATGGGAGGAACAGGCTGTTTGGTAGTCCTAGATGGAAAGTGGAGGGGTGTGGCAAAGGCAAAACAGAGTGTTCAGGTTATAGGTAGGAAAATAGGATGTAGATGAGTGGCATAAGTCCATGAGGGGTCTTTTAGGAGTGGTAGGTTAACCATGGAATGACAAAATAGTATAATAGTGAAAAATTTGGTATAAGGATAATGAAGGCAGTGAGATTTCTAAAACTCACAATATTCAAGAATCTTGTTTTTAGAAATCTAGAATCAATATTTAGTCATCTACAGATAGTGAAAATTACTGATGACTAACAGTGGCTCCACTTAGGGAGGGCGGCTCCTTTTCAGGAGGTGTCTAGGACCTCAGAGCTCAAATCTCTGAGTTTTGAAGACCAATGCCTTATCTATTGGGCAGATCTCTCTTCCTTCATTTTCTGATATTTCTCTTGAAGCTATGATCTTAAGAATCTGAGAGACATGACTGCTTCACCTCACCTCTACCTACCCATCATACTTTTTCTAACATTTTTTATTCCTTTGGGTGCACTTGGACTGGAAAACCCTTGACAGTATTTTTTCTTTGAAAGCATAAAACAAAAACTATCTACTTGTACTCTTATCACTCCCAAGAGTTCATATTAGGCTAATGAACTCTCTTATTCTCTACCTAGTCTACTTATTTTTCAAGGTTAAGATGTTCGACAAACTTTTCTTCTCTAATATACTGACATGAAACTAAAAACATGACCAAATCAGGATTGCGCAATCTGATTTGCCATGGGCTTTGGCATTCGGAGATGCTGCACACGAACATTATTTGTGTACAATAAAAACCAAAAAATATGAGAGTTGTGATTTATCATTTGTTAGGTATCCCTATCTTTTCTCTGCAGTTCAGATTTGAGCATTTAGAACCAACAACATTTTTCTAATCTAATCTACTGACGAGTCAAGCTTAAATGGTTTTACAAGACTTCTTTCACTAACCTATCAGTAGAAATTTAATGATTAGGCTAGATGACTGAACAAGACTCTTTCCTTTGAACTAGTAGTGGCATTTAGGGTTGCACACTTTCAGCAACACTCTTTTTTGGGTATGGGGTTGTACCTATTCTTTTCCTGTCCTCTTTTACTTCCTTTTTCTGCTTTTGTGTTTTTTTTTTTCTGATTTTTTATCAATCAATGTTATGTACAATGAATGAAAACTTTAAACTAGGAACTTTGACAAAAATAGTGTTTGAGCATACTGCCATTGACAGGACCTCCGAATATCTCTACTCCATCCAACGCTTGTAAAAAGAAAGCATTATTACCTCTAATTGAATGAATGATATAAGGACCTTTCCACAAATTTTCAAATTTGCCATGCTTTCCTTTATCCTCCCTCCTGGAATCCCATTTCAGCACTGTGTCTCCAATGTGGAAATCATTGGCTTTGGTTCTTTTGTCAAAGATCTTCTTTATTCTTTCTTGCACTGCTTATGTTCTTTTGTAAACTTCTTCCCTTGACTGCTGCAAATGAATGGTTTGGTTCAGCCTCCTTTGCATGTCATTTTCTTCTGATTGAACCTCTTGAAGAAGCTTCATAACTGAAACTCCCAAGGATGTTGGGAAAACAGCATCCATGCCATAAACCAGTTGATAGGGAGACATATTGATAGATTCCTTAGTTGTTAGTCTGTCAGCCCATAGTGCATGCACCAATTTTCCATGCCATGATTTTTTTTTTCTCTTCCAACAGCTTCTTGATGATGTTCACCAAAATTTTTTTAGAGGAATCAGCTATCCCGTTACCTTGAGGGTAATAATTTGTAGAGTGCCTTAGTGTGATGTGGTACTTGTAGCAAAATTCCACCAATATTTTGGACTTAAATGCAACAGTAATATCAGTGATGATATTTTTGGGAAAACCAAATATGGACAACATGTTGGTTTCAAGGAATTTTATGATGACTAAGTCAGTAGCATTCCTTGAAGGGATGGCTTCTATCCATTTGGTGAAATAATCAATAGCAGTGAGAATCCACTTGTGTTGTGCTGATGAGGCAGGGTGGATTTCACCAATGAAATCTAAACCCCATTGTTGAAAATGAGTTTCAACACTAATAGGATGCAAGGGCAAAGGCAATAGATTTTTATTTCCATCAAAGATTTGGCATTTATGGCAAGTTGCAAATAACTTCTGTGTATTGGGGAAAAGAGTGGGCCAATAGTAACCAGCTCTAAGGATTTTATTGGCTATGGTTTTCCAGTAGAGGTGACCTCCACACTCTCCTTCATGGAACTCATGCATAATTCTATCTGCATCATCTTCAAGCAAAAATTTAAGCAATATGCCAATAGAATTTTTCCAATACATAGCTCCATCTAAAATGTAGAAATTTAAATCTTTTTGTTTCAAGAATCTATCTTTTGTTTTGGATAAAGTAGGAGGAGAATTAAGATAAAAAAGTACATATAGAATATCAGCATACCAAGATGAATTCAGAAATACTTCTTCAATGTGTGGAGCTGTGAATTCTTCCTGTTCTGCTAATGCATCAACCATATTCATGTCTAGTGCTTGAAAATTTGATTCAGCCATGAGTTTTGTGAGTCCTTGTCCTTTAATCAGTTTTGTGGGTCTGATTTCTAAATCATATTCTAAGATAATAGCAATCCATTTACCCCTTTTACCATTAGGGTCTTGATTTAGAATGTCTTTAACAACTATATGTGGAACAAAATAAATAATATGGAAGTGAAAAATGTAAACTCTGAAGTCCTTCAATGCTTTGATCAAGGTGAAGGCTTGTTTCTCCATGATGTTATATTTAAGAGGAGCATCCCTCAATGCTTTGCTGAAGAAGGATATGGGTTGTTCTTGTCCCATTATGTTCTTTTGAAGAAATACAATAGCAACAGTGTGTTCGGATGCAAAGGATAAAATGAAGAAATGCTTGGTAAATTCGAGGCTGATTAGAACTAGTGTTTGGGTAAGGGATTGTTTCACCAGTTCAAAGGATTGTTTGGCTTCCATGGTCCACTTGACTCGTACTTCTCTTTTCAGCATGTTTGTGATATTTATTAGGAGTTCAGCAAGGTTAGGAATGAACCTTCTTAAGAAGTTTATCTTTCCAATGAAATATTGCAGCACTTTAATATTTCTAGGATGGTTGATTTGTAGTATACCTTCAATCCTTTTGGGGTATATCTTTATCTATTCTTCAAAAATGATGTGGCCTAAGATTTTTCCTTTTTGAAGACCAAACAATGTTTTCTTAGGATTCAGAGATAGGCCATACTTCCTACACTTCTCAAAGACCTTTCGTAAATGAACTAGGTGTTTTTTATCATTTTTAGAATAGACAGTGATGTCATCAAGGTATATCACTATGAAGTAACCTATGTCTTTAGAGAAAGCTATGTCCATGGCTCTTTGAAAAGTAGCCCCCACATTCATCAACCCAAATGGCACTTTTACATACATGAATGTGCCCCAAGGTGTTGTGAAAGCGGTTTTGTGCTGATCACTTGGAAGTATTAGTACCTGATTGTATCCCGAAAAGCTATCAAGCAATGATATTCTCTTAAAACCTACCACCCTTTGCAGTATATGATCCATTTTGGGTAAAGGGTAGTTGTCCTTTAGGGAGGCTTTGTTCAAGTTTCTAAAGTCTATGCATAGCCTGATCTCCCATGTTTTCTTTCTTACTGGCACAAGGTTAGAAACCCATTCTGAGTACCTAAGTGGGACCATGATACTAGCATCATACATCTTCTTTATTTCCTTTTCAACTAGAGGTACTAGGACGAGGTTTAGTCTTCTCAATTTTTGCTTGAATGGTTTCTGATTTTCCGTGAGAGGAATTTTATGTTGGATAATGCTTTTGTCATAGGACTTCAAGTCCTCATACCCCCATGCAAAAATATCTTTAAACTCTTTGAACAGCTCTATATATTTCTGTTTTATGTGAGGAGGAAGAGTTTTGGATAGCTTGATCATTTTGGGTTCTTTTATGATGCCTATGTTACATTCTTCTACATTAGTCTCGGTGGATTCCATCTTTGGATTTCTAGCCACATTATTGAAATCAAACAACTCTTCTAATGGTGCAAGGCCCCTTGGTAATGTATCATATTTACATTGTAAAACCTCAAGGTCCTTTTGATCTATATTTTCAAACAATTCTACCTCATAAGGATGTTCAAGCATATTTATATCAGCAGTAGAGGACAACTCTATTTTGTGGCCTTGTTCTTTAGCAAAATTATCCTCTTCATGCCCTAAGCTTGATTTTGGTATTCAAAATTCATTCTTAGATTGCAGAAAGTCATCAATTTGTTTATCATCCTCAAACACTTGCCAATACTCTATGTTTTCAGGTACTATAGGCCGGTTTTTGACTTTGGTAGTGTATTGTTCATTTGCTTGGGGTATTTGACAATTGGTGGCAGCAAAGGAAAGCTCAATGGCAAGGTTGTTTTGAGCTCTAGGGATGAAAGTGAGTTCTTATTTCTCAAAGGTTTTCGGAAGGTCTAGGGCAGCATTCCTATACTCTCTTAGTCAAGGATTCTTGGCTGAATACTCCCCTTTGATTTGCCTAATGATTAGCTCTAAATCTCCTTGGACTGAGATATTCTTAGCTCCTATGTTTTTAAGCAATTGTAAACCAAGGAGGAGAGCCTCATACTCTACAATTTTGTTAGTGCATTGAAAATCTAGTTTATAGGAATGGCTTTCATTTGTTTTATGTATCTAGACACCAGCTCCTGAACCAGATTTTCCACAAGAGCCATCAAAGCTCATGTTCCAAAGTGTTTCCAGTTCATATTTGCCACTATGTTGTTATTCCGGGCTGCTAGAGTTTTGGTTGTAATGTTCTTCATTTGGGGATATATTTGACTATTTCGGTAGGCCGGTCTCCTTCTCATTTTCACGTACTTGTTCACTGATGTCATCTTCATTATACAAGATAAATGGGTCAAGGTCTGAATGAATGGAATAAACAGGGGTGTTGTTTGGCCTATCTAGGTTTCTTACCATATATTTCATGTGAGATTCTTGGTACAATCTCCTTGTTTGGTTAAAGACCGGGATGTTAGCGTATGACATGTCCATTTGGAGGCTCCCTTGAAGTTTGGCTCCCCATGATCTAGATAAAAGCATGCCATACTTCGGGGGAATGTTAGCAACTAATATGTCCATGACTAGGCCCTTAGCAGGGATTTGTGCCAGATTGACACACATATCCTTGATTAGACCCAAACATTTCACTCTACTTGAATCGAAGGAGTACAAGTCTTTGTAAGGTTTGGTTATTTCAAGGCCTAATCTCTCCATTACCACCTTGGGCATGAGATTGTGTGAGGCACCGAAGTCAAGCATTACATTGTGCAAGATTTTGTCATGAATGTTTAGGCTAACATAGAAAGGAGGGACAACTCCTTATTGATATTTTCCCTCTACCTCAGGTCCAAACAACAACTCAGGCTTGTCATCGATTAAGTTTAGCATGTCGATGTAATTTCATATGTTCAAAACTTTCAGAATTTGGGACCTATATATATCTTGGGCTACCAGTTTAGTGAGAAGTATGGTTATTTTTATTTTGGCAATATCTCCCTCAAAACAGAAAGGTGCTAGTGTTTTTGACATATTTACATCTATTTTGTCACACATACTTTTCAGCAATTTTGGTTTGCTGAGTTTTATTAGGACTTTCATTTAGAGAAAATTTTCTAGGGCCACTAGTGGAGGTACTAGGGTAGCTTGGGTCACCATTTTGTTGGCTAGTTTTTTCTTTGTTTTGATCAGGTTTCTTGGTCATTATGGTAGTGTTTTCTGTTGTTTTCTTAGGAGTGTTTGCAGGGGTCTTCCTAGCAACAGTGTCTAATTTTTTTTTCTTGGAGACATCTTGGTTCCTTTTGCTCCTAAGGTCATATTGCCTATGCACCTCCATTATGGCATTCTCAAATCCTAATTTGTAGTCTTCAGAATCCTCATAGTTTGTTTCAGTTTGATTTGATGAGAAAAAAACCTTGTCCTTCTTCAGTGAGAAAAACATCACCCTCATTATCAGAGCCTATCAAGTTTACATGGTATTCTTCCGGTTGTTCAGTCTCTCTTTCCCCTTCATCTACATAGTTGCCTTGGAAATGAGGCCTGATTTGTTGGTCATTGTCTCTCTATCTGATTTGGGGAGGGGCTTTTCTGAATTTTTTATTCTTATTTCTGTTTTGGGGATTTGCTTGGTTTTCCCTAGGAGGTGCTCTTTCATTCAAGTTTATCCTCTCCATAATTCTCTCCATTGTTCTAACTAGGCTATCAATTTTGGAATCAGATGAAGAGGTTGAGGCCATAGTTTCATATTTGTATGTGACTCCCTTTTCTGACCTCATCCTAGCCCTTTTTTCGATCAGGTTGGCCTCTACACTCATAGCTCCCCTTTGCATGTCTTCCAAAGTTAGGGCATCTCTCTCTCTCAATTGATAGGCCATGTCTGGATCAAAACCTTCTGGAAATTTTGCTAAGGCTAAGCTTTGTGGGGGTTTCATGTTCGGTGAGAGGGCATTGTAAACACTATTGAACCTAGTGCAATAGTCTTGGACACTTTCCCCGACATTTATCTTAAGGTTTTTATACTATGAGAGGATTTGGAGAGGGCTTTTCTTAATCTTCCACTTGTTTATGAATTTCTGGTAAAGGGAAGGGAGATCATGTATGATTTTAGGAGTCAAGTTTTTGAACAAATTCTTGGCTTCTCCTCCTAAGCTTTGGGAAAACATCCTCATTTTTATGGTTTCCTCTTCTAATTCCATGTAATCAAAAGCATCATTTATTCTATCTACATGTTGTTGGGCAGTTGTAGAGTCAGCTCCAATGAAGTGAGGAATTTTGGATTGGTAGTCATTTGGCAAAGGTATCATAGGTTGTGGCAGTACTAGAGGGGTGTACCATGCTGCCATAATGGGAGCTAATGAAATCCAAGGAGGATTTACAAGGGCAGGTTTTGTGAGAGGGGGTGTAGGATGAAGTGGAGTGGTTTGCACAATAGTGGTATGAATGGGTGTGGTGGAAGTACTTGGACCAGCAAACTGATTTTGAGCAGACTTAAAATAGAAAGAGCCAAAGTGATGGAGAAGTTAAAAATTAGGAGGAGTGAAAGGAGAGGCTTCTCTACTAAGGCTTTGCTGCAAATATATGGGCTCAAGGTTAGTATGGTCAATCCCACTTTGTGACATAGTTTGGAAAAGGTTTCTTGTATGGTGTAAGTCAAACTGGAGATCTTGCAAGGATGTGAGATGTTCAGGGATAGAACTTCCTCTATGAATGGTTCTAACAATAGTTGAATCTTCAGTTCTAGATGTTTTCCACAAAATCTTTTCTGGGTCATCAACTATTGTCGGAGGGTTAGGGTCAGGGTGAGATTTGGTGTTAATCCTTTGCGAAGCCAGATTTCAAACTCAATAATGCAAAGAGGTTGAAATTTTATGACTGTTTTCGGAAGGCAGACCTCTCTTAATGTTCGCTAAACTCACATAGTGTGTGACTAGGCCTCTAAACTGCTTAGGGAAGATTTGACACAATCCAAGGGAAGTCTACGAGAACTAGTAAAGTTAGTAGGCCTATTGGAGGCTAGTGGAGTCGCCAGGTGGATGTTTTTTACTGTTTTGAAGATAAGTTTTTTGGTCCACCACCAACAATATACAAAAACCAATCTAGAGATGTTTTGTGGTTTTCTGATTTCCTTTATGAAGCCCTAAGGTTTTAGTCAGTGTCCTCCAATTGAGTCATCATTTTGCTAGGATGGTGAAACAATTAAATTCTACTCTCGGCTAACAATTAAGTTTTCTAAGTTTGACATGGATTTGAGAGTTCCTAAGGGATACTTAGGATGTCACTGAATCAAAGGTCCCACTATGATTGCCATTATGTTATGTCCCCGTAATTTGTTATATTGGTGAGAACAAATGAATAGGGGTAACATCAGACTAGTCTTTGGAGTCCTAGGACCTAGCCTTCTTGGACTCAGAGAGGGCTCTCTCTATTTTGTGCAAAGGATGTGAACTTATTTGCTTTTAGGGTTTTATTTTAGGCTAGTTTTTAAGTTTAGGGTTTGCTTGTTTGTTTGGGTTGGGTAGGTGATCAAGTAGAATAAATGGAGTGAGAGATTTTCAAGTCATTGGGCTATGGAGTCTACAAAATTTCATGGAAAGTTCAACAATGAATCAAGGTGAATCACAAGGCAAATCTAACATGGTCAAATGGATCTTCAAGGTTTGTGTGAGATGAAATGAACATCAAGTTTGTGAACATAGTAGGTGTAAAAGGGTAGTTAAGAATCCTTGAAAAAATACCTTTAAAAAAGAAAGGTCTTTAACACTACTCAACATACATAAGTAATCATAAGACAGGGAAAACCAATAACTCATTGATTCAACTCAAGAAAATAAGAATTTAAGATAAACAATCCAGTGAACTATAGAAGGCAAGAAACTTGTATGACTTCTAGTGATTTCACCTTCAAGATTAGAAAACATTTAAGATAGACATATAATATAGATCAAAGAAGAGGGAACTCCTAAACATCATTGATTGTAGCCATAAATACCTCCAAAGAAATCTTTCAATAATGAACAAAGGGCCTGATCAAAACATAAACCTCTTTGGCTAAAACTAATCAGTGATACTTCAAAGAAAGATCTTAAGAACAATGTTTAAGTAACATCAAACAAATAGGGCTAACCATAAAAAATGTTTGATATCTACTGTATTGAATCATTCATAAGATAAACAAGCATAATTTGGTCTAGATATCAACTAATAATTCTCTAAACTGACCTAGCAGAGGAAAACATAGAAGCAGTGAAGGATAAACAGAACTAAGGTGCCTCTAAACAACATTTCTTAGTCTAAAACTTTTTTCCTACTACAATAGAAGGATGAAAAAAATGATAATACAAGAAAAAGATGAACTAAATAGGAACACATCACCATTTAACAATGTTCAGGGATCCTGCAAGCAAGCCTTCTCCAATGTCAAACAATCCAAACCATTCAAAAAAATTAGAGCCAATTTGTCTTTAATCTCCAAGTCTATGTATTACTCTCAATCAATGTCTAACCAACAACCAACTACAAAGAGGCCTCAATGTTGTATTTAACAATAAAGGAGGACAAAAACCTAATTAGGTCTTTAGAAGCCCATTAGTTAATCATAAATGTCACTTTTTTCCTTTGAGACTTTGCAAGGCCCAAGGCACAAAATATCCGATGAAAAATATCTTCTTGAGCATTTTTGGCAAAAAAAATGACATTTAGGCTCCCAAAAACTTCCAAAATGTTTCCTAGCATACTTTTTTGACTTTTTTTTACTAGGGCCCAGCACTGAGATTTAAGGAGGCGATTTCCTGGCCAAGGGTGCACCACCTACACAGGAAAACTGGGTTACCTTGCAACCAAGTTTTGAAGGCCTTCCCGATGTCGGAATGGGCTCTATGATGGCTCGTTGGAAATCCTGTTGAGTCTACTTTCTAGAATGGCCCTTGGTTTTCTGTTTGGCCAAATTTAACCTGTTTGAAGAGTAAAACTCCCAATACTGGTAAAGGCACAGTGCCAACCCTGAAAACCAGGCAGAAAGTTGAAATTTTGGGTGTTTTTGACCCTTTTGGAGGACCAAACCAACCCCAAATGACCTGAAATTTGGTGAGCATGTTTTACTTGAGCTGAGGATTCCAAAAATATAAAATTTACCTCCTGATAATGCCTTGAGAAAAAGAGCAGCGCCAAGGGCGCAATGCCCTTGGCCCTCCATATCAGCAAAAACCAAAAATTTCCAAAAAGTTCCCAAAATTTGCAATTACCTTCCTCATGGGGTTTTGGATGCTTGTAAGGAAGCATCAACTAAGAGTTAAAGGTTTTCTTGGCCATTTTCCTCTTTGAGTGCTTTAATTTTGGTAATGGCTCTTTTGAGCTTGGCCCTTGCACTTGATTTTTCAATGCATACTGCTTGGCCATCTTTTTCTGTAGGCCAAGGTCCCTTTGTGTCTTCTTCAGCTACTTGTGTTCATCCTTATAATACTTAATAATGTACTCTACCATTCCAAGGCTTCTTTTTAGTTCCCTAATCTCTACATCTTCACTTTGGAGCAAGATGCTTGTAACCCTCTCCTCATCTTCATTTTCACTGTCAAGGTCAATGAATTGGCACTCTTGTTTAGTTTGATGCTTGCCTTTCTTATCTCCAATAGTGACCTTCTCCTTGCCTTTGTCAAGCTTCTTTGTTGATGTGGAAGGCATGGCCCCTTTCCTTTTAGAGGCAGCAAACACATGTCTTTCTCCTCTTTGATATGTCAATGGAAGAGGTTCAACTTTTCTCATTTTAGTGCCATATGTCTTGTTTCCATCATTGTGGTCATCTTTGTTTGGTTCAATGCAATCTTGGCTCACTTATTCATTTGTATCATCATCATTGACATCTACCTCCATGTATTCTTGACCTTTTTCTTCATTTGTGTTCTCACTATTAGAGGTGTCATCATTATTTTCTTCATCACTGTTAGCCTCTTGAATGATTTCTGCACTATCATCATTGCCACTGTCAGGAACCTCATCAAATTTTGTTTCATTGTCTTCTGTCCACATATTTTCTGCACTATTCTTTGTACTGCCTTCATCTTGTTCATCATGGCCTTGTTCCATACTGCCTTCTGCTTTATTACTGTGATTTTCATTGTGGTATTCACTTTCATTTTGCTCCTCACTACTATTAGAAGCCTTACTGTTTTCACTATCATGACTGTCACCATTATTTGGCTCACTAAGTTCTTGGCTTATCTCATTGTCTCCAATATTAGCCTCACAGTGTTCAATATTACCACTGCTTTCTTTGTTTTTTTTATCAGTGTCAACATCATCCTTATCATCATCATTATCTCCATTGATGTCATGATCATCATGATTTCTGCTCTCCTCTTCATTTGCACTGCTTTTTGCACCGTCATAATTTCCACTGTGAGTTTCATTGTCTTCATTGTCTTTATGGCCATTATGAATGTTGTCATGACTGTCACTACCATTATCAGCCTCACTGATATTTATTTCACTGATACTTGCCTTCATTTATTCCTCTTCACTTATATCTACCTCCTTGTCTTCTGCTTCATTGTTGAGCTCTGCCTCTTCATCTTCTTCCTCTTTACTATCCTCTTCTTCATCATTGCTTGATTTATCACTGCCCTCTCCTTCCTTCTCATTTGATGGTTCATCTTCATGTCCCTCACTATCTGATGCATTAGGAGAGGGTGAGGAAGGAGGATGGGATGATGAGGGTACATTCTGCTGAGGATGGGGTTGTGGGTTTGTGAAGACCTCATGGGCAATGAAAACCTCCCATGGAATACCCTTTTTCTCTAATTGATGCAACAAATCCGTCTCGATGAGAGAATGGAGGCTCTACATTTGTTGTGAAGGGTGTCTCTTTTTCACAATATAAGACATCTTATCAATACTCCTATAGAGATAATAGGGAAAATGTAGCATATTTACCCTACTGAAGTGCATGAGAAATCTTATGTGGTATGAATAAAGCTTAGAATTACTCCCCTTACATGTAAAATATTTCATGATGACTCTCATTAAGGGCGCATATCTCTCTAGCAAATGTGAAAAGGGAAAAATGGATTTGTAGTCATCTTTGTATCTAGGTTTTAGGAAAGGTTCATTGTGGCTCAGGTCTGAATTAGCATGCTTGAACCACCTTTCTCCCACACTAGGTATCCTAGTGGCCATAGAAATGGTATTTGAAGATAGCTCAAATTTTACCCCTACTAAATTTACTTGACTGCCATGAAGGTTATGAATAAAGAGCCTAGTCAGCTTAGGATGACTTTGTACCTATTGTACTCTTTCACAAAAGTTAAAACACCCCACATTATGGAAACATGAAACTGTCATAGGAGAGGCCATCAACTCCACGGTGTTCAGTGGCTCAAACCTATTTATTCTTCCACCTCTACGCTGATGTCTTATTGGAACTTAGCCTATCTCACCACTGTCACTATTACCTTCGCTTGAAATTTTGATTTCACTGTTACCTTGAAACCAAAACCCTAACATTGTTTATGAAATGATATGGAAAAGTGATAAAATGGTGGTAAAAAAAGGTAGACTTTTACAAGTGAGTGAGAGGGATGAGTGAAGAAGAAATTTGGGAAAAATGAGAGGCTAAATAATTATGAATGCAAACCAACTGATATGCCAAAACCTTGCTCTGAAAACACCTTAGTAATGATGAAAATCTGAGAGGGTGGGGTATGCCATGTCAATGCTTTGCAGTGTGGGATATTGATTTTTCAAATGGAGTGAGTGTCTTGGTGAATGAGAAACTTCTAAACAAGGCACTCTTAGTGTGCTCTTAGCATGGAAATTGAGGAGTGCCCTCTAACCAGTGGTGTGTTTAACATGAAAATCAGGTTTTTTCCTTTAGGGTTTTTATTTTTTCTTAACTTCACACCATCAAACTACTTGGAAGAAGGCAAGGCATCCACTTACATCTCAAAAAATGTTAGAAAGACACCTGGCAGAAACCTGGAGGGTTTTTGAAGTGTTTGAGTGTTTTCACTGGTGTGGAGGCCCTCCTGGCCAAGAGCACAGCACCTGAACACAGTGTCAGGTCAGGCAGTGTCTGTCATGCCTTGCCCCAAGAGCACAATATGTGCACACAGGTTGGGTCAGGCGAATGGTGTCGGGCTTTTGTGAACGCGCAGCACTGTCGGTCCTATCGGGTCTCTTCGTGAATGCACACCACCGAAACCGTTTTTGTCGGGCCTGTCGGGCTTGCTGGGTGAACACGCAACACGTACTACCAGGTGCACAACAGAGATTAATTTTTCATAGAAAAAACCTCCAAGAGCACATCACAAGACTCTAGGTGCACAACAGATAGTAACTTGCCCATTTTGACTCAAAAAGAAACTCACAGTTTCACTCCTCGACTATTTTTTATCCTTGCAAGTGAATAATGAGTTGAATGAAAAATAAAATGACCCTAAATATGCTTTCGGAATTTTAAATTTAATCCCAGCAAACCCACTTTCTAATGTTTTTTCCTTTTTTCACTTTTACTGATATTTTATTTGACCCTTTTGCTGCAGGTGATTTAAGACATAGATTTTTTCCTTTCTATTGCTTTTCTTACCAAATATTTATTATTTTTGTTTGTAGGTGACTTCAAAGGATGAAGTTGATATTCTGCTGCTTCCTTTGTACATTTCAGCTCAACCATTTTCCTCTTCTTATAGATCCTTTTAAATTTTTTTCTTCTACAGGTGATTAGATGATGAACTTAGACTTTCTTTTGGTTCCTTGAGGCATGAAGAGCCTATTTTTATACTTTGGCGAATTTGGCCACACAATAGCTTCTTCAATTTGATGTGAAACCTCTATTATAAAACTCAGTTTAACCCTTTGATCTTCACAGATCTCCTTTCACTGTTTGTATGTAGTTTTGTTGAAATGGCGAATTTGACTCCCTCTGTAATGCTGGGGGCTTGATGGGTTTTCTTTTGGCACGTTTGAGACTGAAACACAAGGGAAAACCTTCACAACACTCTTTTTCCAATACCATGGGTTTTAAACAATGCCTTTAACCTCCTTAGGCCACTTCTGATTTGAAGGTGCCTGAATTTATAATTTAAAACTTGCCCATGGATACTCTTCACCTCCTTGTTCTGCAGATTTTGTTTGAGTGACAAGGCTCACTTTCTTTGGTTGGTCTATGTTCTTGAACATCTTCACTTAGCAGGTGTTATGAAACCCTGAAGTGGCTCTCCCCTTCTGATCTTGGAAAATGCTGAATTCACTTTCACAACCTTAGAAATTTACACAGTGGCATTATCTTCAAAAGTTCTTTATATTTACCTTGGAGCTCATACCATGTTTTTCTATCTTTCAACCACTAAGTGTAAATGACTGAAATGAGAGCTTGACCCTCCTTTATGTGTTTTTCTGCATTGGATCTCTGCTTGGCATATTGTTGATCCAATCGGGCTTAAAAACCTTGATTTATCCTCTAGACCCAGTGCTTCCTGTCTTCCTTTAGAAACTCATCAGTTACTTTATCAATTTCCTTTGCTGATTTACCTCTTGAGGTTCCTGCAGAAATGCCAAGCACATTTACCTTTTGAAAAATTTGAAATTGACAAAATAGCCCTCTTTAGAGTTTTTCTGCTCTTTCTTGGGCAATCATGTGTTTCTCTTATTTTACATTTGAAACAGCCTCTAGCACAAGAAAGGCAGAGCTTCAAACATCCATGAAAACCATACAACCTATGAAACCCTAATGACCTAGTGGGAGGATCCTTTGACTTAGTCTTTGACTGAAAGCTTGGTTTGGGGTCTTAAGGTGTAAAAAACAAAGTTTTTGGCAAATTGCTGTATTGAAGATCTAAAATCCAATGCACTCAATTTATATAAATATTCTATAGAGATAGTTTTGATACCATCAATGCTTGAGGCACCTAGTGAACATGGGAGGAACAGGCTGTTTGGTTATCCTAGATGGAAAGTGGAGGGGTGTGGCAAAGGAAAAACATAGTGTTTAGGTTATAGGTGGGAAAATAGGATGTAGATGAGTGGCATACGTCCATAAGGGGTCTTTTAGGAGTGGTAGGTTAACCATGGAATGAAAAAATAGTAGAATAGTGAAAAATTTGGTATAAGGATAATGAAGGCAGTGAGATTTCTAAAACTCACAATATTTAGGAATGTTGTTTTTATAAATCTAGAACCAATATTTAGTCATCTACAGATAGTGAAAATTACTGATGACTAACACCTTGAAACATTTGACACTTATGGAAACTCATCACTATTTTGTACAAGTATGCAAAAAGATTTGGCTAGTAGTATCTTGCTATCAACACTTTATTAGTTGTGGTCTTCCAGAAAAAATGGCCCCCATAGTCTCCTCTATGAAAATAATTCATAACTTCTTGGGCTTCATTTTCAAGTAAACAATTCAGCAAAATACCTCCTGGATCTTTCCAATAAAGGGTGTTGTCCAAAATTACGTATTTGGAAGCTTTCAACTTTAAAGACCTACCCTTACTCTTATTCATGCCTGCAGGAGGGTTCAAATAAGAGTGACATCATCTTCTTCATCGCACACTGTTGTAATAAGGTTGATGTCTAGAACATGTAAATTCGGCTTGGCCATGAGCTTTGCTAGACCTTGACCTTTGATCAGATTTGTGGGATTGATCTCGAGGTCATATTCTAACATTGCTTCTATCCATTTTCCTCTTCTACCTTATGGCTCTGTCTGCATAAGAACATCTTTCACTGCTGCATTGGGGACGTAAGCCAGAATATGTGAATGTAAAATATAAACCTAGAAATCCTTCAATGATTTCACCAAATCCAAGGCCTGCTTATCTATGATATTGTACCGAAGAGCTGCATCCCTGATGTTTTAGCTGAAAAATGCTATGGGCTACTCAGCCTTATCCATTTTCTGCATCAAGACTACAGCCAATCTATGCTCAGAGGCAAATGAGAAAATGGAAAAATCAATTGAATAATCTGGGCTGATTAAAACAAGGGTTGTTGTTAAGGAAAACTAAAATGAGTTAAAGGACTTCTTGGCATCCTTAGACCACTATACCTCGTTATATTTTTTCAACATGTTTGTCATTTCTCGAAGTTGCTCAACCAAATTTGGAATAAATCAGTGTAAGAAATTCATCTTCTCACTGAAAGCATGAATTTCTTTCTTGCTCCATGGAAATTCAATTTGATGAATTGCCTCAACCCGAGAAGGGTCAACCTGAATTCCATCCTTAGAGATGATGTGACTAAGAATTTTTCCCTCCTCCATGGAAAAAAGGCTCTTTTTCGGATTAAGAGAGGTTCCAAATTTCCTTCATTTCTGAAAAAAATAAAATAAAAAATCCTTAAGTGATACAAGTGGTCATCATTGGAACAGGAGAAAACTGTCAAATAATCTAAATATACCACTAGGAAAACATCTTTCTCATCTAAAAAGGCTATATCCATCACCCGCTAAAAGGTAGCCCCTGCCTTCTTTAGTCCAAATGGCATCTTTGCATATTTGAACATACCTCAAGGTGTATTGAAGGCATATTTTTTTCCTGATCCTTCTCATGCACTAAAATATGATTGTATCCTGAATATTCATCAAGAAAAGACATTCGGGAAGCCCTAACCACTCTCTGTAATATGTAATCCATTTTTGGAAGGGGGTAATTATCTTTAAGAGACACCATGTTTAAATTTCTAAAATCTATGCAAAGTCTTATTTCACTAATCTTCTTTCTTTTAGGAACTATATTTGATATCTAATTGGAAAACCTAATAGGAACAATGATACCTGATTTATAGAGCCTGTTCACTTCTTTTTCTATGGATCGCAGCAACCTCGGGTTGATCCTTCTTAGCTTTTTCCGAAAGGGCTTTAGATCGGGCTTAATTGGAATGGTGTGTTGTATGATATCCTTATCATAAACCTTTAATTCTGCATAATCCCAAGCGAAAACATCAGAAAATTCAGAAAGTAAATCAATATACTTGTCCTTTACCTCAGGAGATAAAGACTTGGAAAATTTGACCATCTTAGGCTTGTCCGTTGTTCCGATGTTTACATCTTCCACACCCTTTTCCATAGGAACCAATGTTGGCTTCCGAGCCACATCATCTCGATCAAACAATTATTCCAAAGGTATGAGACCTCTTGGAATATTATTATCTTTCAGTTGTAAAATATCAACCTGGGTAGCTTCAATGACCTGATGATCCTTGTCATAAACTTCGTCAATGAAACAATTCTCGAATTCTCCTTCATTATGCAGAAAATTATTTACCTGCTTATCATCCAAAAATACTTGCCAATACCATAAGTTGTCAGGAACAGTGGGCAATATTTAACATGGATTTCAAATTTCCTATTGGAAAATATATGGATTTTGAAATTACTTTCCGCTGTAGCAAGTGAATCTGCCATGAGATTCTGACTTCTCAGCATGATCCGAAGGGATCTTCGCACGTGAAAGAGATTTGTGCCATGTCGATTTGAAGTTCGTGACAAAGTTCTTAAGTGGGTGAAATTATGCTCATGCATTTAATTATGCATTTTATGAGCCTTTATTAAAACCATGCATTACTATTCACTTTTGATATAATTGATTAATATTTGTGAAAGAAAATTTGTCTCACATATTATTCATTTGATGTAATTATGTATATTGGTTTTTATGTGAGAAACCACCTCACACCAATTCTCCATTTTTCTCAATTGTAGGTTCAGAGAATCAAGGGAATGGTTGAAGGGTCTCTAGGTGGTTTTGAGACTTTTCCAAATTATGAGTGTGAGATAGTTGGAGATCCTACTTTCATGGATATTTTTTTCCATCCTTGTAATTAGGCCCTACAATTGTGGTTCTTGTAATTAACGCTCTTTGTTGGAAAGTGGGTGAGGGAAAACTATATATATTCCTTACGTGAACCATGAGAAGTGGAGAAGAAAGGACAAAATTCTTATATATTGAGAGCCATAGTGCTTAGATAATGATTTTCCATAGAGCTTGAATGTAAGAAAGCTTGGAGAGCTTGCTTTGAAGAAGGAATATAGAAGATCTGCCTTCCAATAAAAGTAGATCTAGAGATGTAGTCCCAGAGAGATGGAGGGGTGAACTCCGTTACCAATTGGTTGTCTCTCTCTTACTTACATGCATGTGCCTCTTGATATGCTAAGTTTAGTTATTTATGTTTATGTGTTTATGCACTATAATTGATGGACAAACAAGCTCATTTAAACCTGTATAAGACATAGTCAATTAAAAGATCTTCACACCGTACACAATGGTTAGAGTCGTGCTCGACCCGTGATCAAATCAAGTTGTATCAGAGCAGGTGATTACTTTGCAGGATGGGTCGAGGAGTGAAGCACGCTGAAAGAATGAAAGAGTTGCAAGAGATAAATGATGACATTCAATCTGACTATGCAGAGTTGCGAAGACTGTTGTAGGTAGTTGAAAAGGATAAGCAAGAGCTTAAAGAGATGCTACGAGCTAAAGATGAGTTATTGGCTAAGTTGCAGAAGGTTGAAATGATGGATGCTGCATCTCAAGCTAAGGTATATGATGTTACTTCATGTTCTATTCTCTCTCAATATGAAACTAATGTTGGCATGAAGATCCTCATGAAGATGGGGTATAGAGGAGGTGGACCTGGCATAAATGGCCAAGGAGTCACCTAGCCATTGGAGGTTTTACCAAGACAACCATTTGCAAGATTACGCTATGGACAGGAAGAGAAAGGAGAATTATTGAAGGTAGCTGAAGAAAAAACCATCTCTTCATCACCCGATTCCAAGAAGGGAATCAAGCCACCTAGTCCTCATCATTTCAAGGACAAGTCAGGAAAGTATCACAGTCATTCAAATTCTTCTTTTTCATATAAGAGAAATGGTTGATTCCATATATCTTCTAACTGTGATGTAATTAAGCATCACACAAAGACAGTGCAGGTTAAGAAGACAAATGTGTCCACGAGAAGTGAGAACAAGAATAATGAGAACCTTTTGAATCCTCCTATCATGAATATATAGTTGAATGGGAAACAACATAATTTCTACAGTTTCTGCAAGATCAGTGGCCATTGGGGGAAGAAGTGCTGGAAGTTGCACCCAGAAATTTTCCACAAATTAAGCAGGAAGCTTGTAAAAGTGCGTGAAGAAGGATTCTCCATCCACCATTCAAAAGGCACACTTACAAGAAGAAAGTGCTTGGTGTCAGTTTGGTAAGCAGTTCATGATGTTTCTGCAAGTTATATTTTTTCTCTTTTGCAAAATTTCGAGTTTTATGGGGGCAGGTATCCCTCTTTTGATGGAAAATGCTCAAAATTTTCTCGACTCGGAATCAAAAAAGAATGGCACCATTGTGAAGATCTCGATGAGAGGAGTCCAATGGCACTTGAATCACGTCAAATGGCCTCTGAATTGAAAATTTATTGTGACCTAAAGGATCACTGCACCTTAATGTGCATGTTGTTCCTAGTGTTAATGGTGGTGCATTTGATTCCTGTGAAAAATAAGTGAGGTCCTTAATGGTTTGATTAGCAAAGATTCTATTTCTGCTACAGTGGCTATTGTAAAGTGCGAAAAATCTATGCTAGATAGGTCTCACTGTAAGTGAAAAACCTTTTCTTAATTGATGGGAGGGCTAAGAGAATTCAACTAGGCATCTCTGTTATTCCAGGTGGAAGTGGTTGCAATCATCTGGTTTACTTTTTTTAGTGGAGAGAGATTTGGAGCCCCCTGGGGGAGATTGGGGATATTTCTTAAAAGATAAACCCCTTGGTATTGTCACAAAATCATATCCATTCTCTATTTAAATAAAAAAGGACTAATAATTCTCCTCAGGTGACTTCTCGACAGAATTATTCTCCACTGACTGGTCATGAAAAGCGATATAGAGTCAAATTCTCCATGTAACTCAACGTGAGCACAAGATTGATATTGGAGATGAGAGTTCTGATCTATTGGGACAACTTTTGGTTTATGGAAAGATGATCCCTATTAAGAAAAAAAAATTAAGTACAAGCCTTGATAGTCAAACTAAGAAATCAAATACAACTAAGGCTGAGGTCAATGCAAAGCTTACCATGAATTTTTATTTTTGGGATACACACTGCCTTAGCCTTGGAAACATCTTTGTTGTTTCATACAATGATGGACTTAGACGTTTCACAGTGCATTCTTGTCCACTCTTAAAGAAATCATGGGTGCCATTGTCATTAATAAAATTAGAGAGAAGGCAAAAGGATCTCAATTTCTTGGCGTCAACTCCTGATGAGGCACTACAGTGGGTCTCTGCATTTGCAGAGTTGTAGTGTTTTGGGAATTTCTCACCACATCCTTTGAAGCAATAGGGATCGGTTTATTTAAGAGATTTTCAACCTAGACATCCAGTTAAACGTAAAATTCGTCATGTATGCATGTCATACTTAATTGTTGTATAGGAAGAGGTCGTTCAAGTAAACATTCTATGGCAAAGTGGAACCAATATTGAAGCTTGCAGGTTTCAAGCTTGAGGCAACTGAAACCGAATCTAAGGGTCATGCGCGCACTTTGGCCAAAATAGTTGATCTCATTAATTGCCATGATGAATAAATTGAATCGAATTCTACGACTTACAGGGCTTCAGTGATCCGGTATATGAAAAAGCATATGTTACAGTTCATCAATATGGTATTGTCCTTAATCGACAGTAATAAACCACAAAAAGGATACACTACAAAATATTTTTCTAGAATTGGCTACCATGGGCGATCTTAAACTAGTAGAAGGCCAACAAAATTATACTTTAGCAATGGAATCGAGCTGTGAAAAAATACTCTTGTGGGAAAGGGAGCATCAATTATTGCAACGATTTACACTAGTTTAGGATATGATAATGCCTGCAAAGACACATGGAAACAAGGTGAAGATTGTGCGGCAGATTTGGTGGCACCGTTCCATGATTTTATCACCAGAATTTCGTTTTGTGGCACCAAATTTGGGCATGCTTAGTTTAGGTTGTGCATTTCTTGCTAAAGCAAGACGAGATTTGAGCCGACCTATGCGTTCATGCATGTTTTGGATCAAATCCAATATGCCAAATTGGAGATCATGGCAGACCTCCTCTCTTTTCAGTCTGAGTCGACACTACCTTCTGAGAGCTAGGGTTCAAGTTCCCCCGGCTCGTCGCTCCCCGACACATCCATGGAAAGCCACACAGACGCCACCTAGGATTTTCTCAACGCTGCAGTGATGAAACTGAAGGTGTGGATGAGGTCAACTAGAATCATCCTCCTAATTTGCTACATCGTCATTGGCGATAGAAGGACACAGATTACGACTACTCAAGGCATCCTTCCACATGGGAGGTGTCAGACGATCTTCTTCATGATGCAAACAAAAATTTAGAAATGCTTATATTTTGTTCTCATACTTTGAAAACAAAGGTCTAGCGAGATTTTGAGGAGCTGCCACCTGCTGCGTTTTTTTTTTCTACATGATTTTTTTTTTTAAATTGCTAAAAAGTTTTCCAAAGGTCCCTCAAAAGTTAGAATGCGATATGTATAGAAATGTCAACACTAGTTGTACATGTTTATGCTCAATATTGGGGAGGGGGGAGATTCTAAACTGGTTATGTGATGAATGGGGTTCCAACCTTGAATATTTAATTATTTTTCTTTAATTGTTGACAGTCTTGCCACAGGAGGCATCTAGCTATATAATAGCAGCCTGTCCAGAGAGGCATCGTCAATTTCAAATGGAACTTGTTTCATCAGTGAATGTTTCTTTTCATTTGAAAGATTCATCAGTGTATGGTGGGAAGGAAATCGGTGTTGTCAACAACAAATACTTCAATGTATAGATCGATTTCATCTTCAGGTCATGGTAGAAATGTGTGAGGTTAATAATGGATACTTTGTAAAGATTAGATACTTCGAGCATATTGTCAGAGAGTTGCTGGAATGGTCCAAAATAAGAAGTTCAAGAAATGGACAATGAAGATGAAGATGCATAAATGCTTGTAGAAAGGCTGGATGAAAAGCCACCAAGAAGAAAGAATGTATGGTTTGAAAATGGGTCAATGCAAATAGTTCTGACTCTGGTTGGGACAGGGAAAGCCCTCTTCAACCAGAAATGATAGATTTTGAACATTCCAAATATGGTAGCCATTTTTCCTATTCCATTTATCAATTTATGAAGGTTGAATTGGGATTTATTTTATTTTTTTAACCCCTAGTCCTTTGATGCACATGTTTTGTAATGGGGGATTTGACTTATTTTCACCTTCCAAGTGCATAGTTTATTTGGCACATAATATGGGAAAGCGTGGATTTTTTTTCTTTTTCTTTTACACCATTACTGTTCTTTGTTTATGTACACATTATGTAAAATGGGGGGTTTGAAAACTTTGTACTTTTCCTTTTGTGCACATGTTTGGCACATTAAATTTCTTTGTAATTACCATGCAGAAGGGCCCTAGTTGCCATCATATTTTGGAATAAAAAAAATTGGCATGTAAATTGTTGAATGCCATGTAGAAGGCCATAGTTTCCATGAAGTCATGATGAAAAGATGATTATGAAGCATTATAAAAGGCTTGTTTTAGCCATTCGTATGTGAGGGAGAGTGAGAGGTGTATTGTAATATTCCAAAATGCAAATAGCAGCAATACAAGACATAATAATGTAAAACACAGAAACTATGAACATATCATAAGAGGGATCAATATACAACCATCATTTTATTCAAATATTAGCAAAAATATACAAAAATATCTTGAGGGTCAAGCCACTGAAGAAATAAGAACATGCCTCCCATGATCATATCAATAAGCATATGAGTTGTTGCTATTGTATAGAATGTCGGAAAGCAGTGAAAGCATTGTCTATATTAGTGTAGCTGTTGCTGTAAACATACATTGATGGAATATGGATGATAGATACAAAAGAAATACCCAGGAAGGAAGATATGGGCTCTAAGACATGATTTCTAGCCAACCCAGAAAAGATTGCTAGAAATACCAAAAAAATATACAATGTGACAAATAACCCTAGGGTTGATATGTCACTGCAATATAGAACTGAATAGAATGAGGCTATGATAGATATGAAATGATAATGTACTCCTCCAATGGTATTTCTCAATATAAGGCTGATCCCTCTCTTTAGAAAGAGACCCTCCTGATGACCTCAATGAACCCTCTCAGCAACTTCCACTAAAAATAACGCAGATCTAGACTAAAACTACACTATGAGATATGATAGATGGTTGGCCTGATGCAAAAATATATATAAATATGCCCAGGGGCCCTCCTTACTGATCCTCCAATGGATAGGCTACCTCTCCACTGAAAAACAAGCCCAGAATTGGCTCTATGTGATCCTCCTTTGCTGCACCCTATAACACAACCCAACTCTAAACAGAAATTGCGATGTAGCTGAAGGGGGTAGCTTGGAAAGAATTCAAGAATGAGGAAATTCAGTCCAATGAACCTCTCCTTCCTTGAGGATGATGTAGGGATTCCTGATCATGAACACCCGGTGCTAAACAACACAACAATATCAACTAAACAGCTGAAGAATGCAAGAAGTCTAAACAAACCACATACAAAATAATAATCCAAAACATGAATAACAAGGGCTACCATCCTCTCGATACATAGTGTGTGAGCCTTCTCACATTGGGTCCCATCCATAAATGCCACTAATCTCATGCAAGTTGTCCTCCACTAAAATTGTGTTGTTTCATCATAAATGCCACTCCTCCATGACAACGTTGTTGATTTGGTCAAAGTTGACGTATTCAACATGTATCCCCTCCAATTCGCACTGAAAGGTACTTAATCCAGCTGATTATTCTTCCTCCTTTCACATTAGGAGTGTTATTATTCCTTCTAGGGAGATTTATGGGCCTCCCTACCCACTTATTCACCTACCTAGTGATAAAACAAACTATAATATTCCCTTTAGCCGAAAGCTAAATTTTTGGAATATTACAGTCCTCCTCTCCAAAATGCTGCTTGTCCTCAAGCAACTGCAAGGATATGGAAAAATTATCCCGCTCTCCTCTTGTAGCCTCCTCATCAATTAGTCCCCACCATTGCTCAAAATAATCTGTAATAAATATGCCCCCCAATGGTTCCTCCCAAGTATGAAAAACCAAATGGCTCACATCATGAGAAAGTGGAAAGTGTAAGTGGAAACCTTCTTGTTGTCCAATGTCCTCCTCAAGGTAAGTGAGGTTGATGTAGGGGCATTAGGATCTAGAAATACTTTGTACTTTTATCAGACCTAGGGGGTCTTATGTTCTTAAATTCTCATGTAAATATTAGTATTTTGAATAAAATGGTGAGGAATTGTAAATGTTCTCTAACCATTAGAGAACATGAGAGAAAGTTGATTAAGCTAGGAATGTGAAGAGTCTGTTTAGTTAATTTAGGGATTTTTGTCTAAATTTAGGAATTCCGGAATCTTAAGAGTTGTTGAGCTATTAGAGGAGATGAAGTGATTCATTATCTTCTTAAGCCAAAAGGGAATTAAGTATAGAGGTCTATAGAGTTCAGAAGAGGGTAGAGTTCGGAGCTGTTCAGAGACAGAGTAGTGAGGAAAAAAGGGCCATTGATCTAAATATTTGGCCAGGAGCGAGAAGGCTTTGTGTTTGATTTCATAGTTATATATGAAGGGATTGATGTTGAGTCACGTATGTGTTGATTATTGAATTCTGTACATGTAAGCCCTATGCAAATGGTTGAATTGGTGTCTCTGTGTGGAATTTCGGCATTTGGGTGCATCGAACTTGATTAAATCTGGTAGAGCTCATTCCTATTTTAAGAAGAAGGATTCGGAAGCTATTAACCTAAGAGAGTCCTGGTTCGGGAGTCATAAGATGAAACCAGGCGAAGGACTGTGCGAAGATCTGACCCTGACTGTATTTAACCCTCAGCCACGTTGAAATAAGGGGAAGTGAATTACGAAGAGATTGCGGAACCATAGCGAAAGGAACAAACAAGAGTGAGGGTGGAGTTTATATAAACAAAGGCACTGAAGAATTAGAAGCGGAACCTGGAGTGAAGACGTAATGGAACCTTGAGAAATTGAATAGTGAAGCAGGTTCGAGATCCCATACCAACGGTTTTTGCATTGTTTAAAAGTGGTAAGCGGAATCACAAGAAAAAACGTGATATGCGTCTCTGCGTGACACATAGGGTAGAGGTGGTTTTGTAAAAGCACGAGTTTCACGGTTTTTTTTAACGTTAAAATTCACGAGTGAAAAAAACGATATCCATTGTATTCTTCTAATCATGAGCTTGGGGAGATCAACGATGTTCGCATTGCAAAGTGCACGGACGATAAGGAAAGGTATGTAAATAAAGATTGTGGGCCTGAACATTCATTTATACTCTGGTGGGTTGGTTTTAAATCAAGTCAGAGATTTGTGATTTTGGGTTTGTTATCAAAGTCTGAGTTATACGTATATGAATATTCCGTGAAGTGACCAATATACAACGCATTTTGTTATAAAGGTCGAAGGTTGGGTTTAGAAAAATCCACGAAGTGATGAAGTATGGTAGCACGGTCCTTAAGGGTAGGTTTAAATGCTGTTATATTTTAATAGAAAAGTGATGACGGAAGATTTCCCTATAAAGGAAAATGAACCTTAATAAAGGTAAATTATAAGGTGAGAAAGGCGCATACTTGCTTGATGGTTGATACCTTGGGTCTTAATATAAGTCCACGACTTATTAATGGTTGTAACATTCGATTGGGGAATATATATATATGGCGGTATATATATTATGTTTGATATGGGTCAAATGAGCTTTGGAATCGGAAGAATGATATGTTATGGGGTCCAGATGTTAGTATGTTGAGTTTTATATGTATTTTTGGGTTGCACTATTATTCCAAATTGAAATAAAACATTTTTTGGGTTTTATTAGAAGAGAATATTATATGCTTTATGGGTTTTATAACCTTGATTATAAGAAGCTTCTGCATGTGTTGAAATTGCCCAGATTAAAATTATTTGGGGTTAGAATTGGAAGGCAGTTTATACACAAGAGTGTGAATGTGGGTTGAGCAGGTAGCCCGGGCATCATGTGGTATCAAAGCTGGAATAGCTCTTGAAAATTTAATTTTTGAAATGCAGATGTGATGGTGATGTGCATATAGTGCATGTGATGAGAAGAGGAAGGAAGATCAGATTCTAAGATCTGATATACAGCAAAGTACACAGAATTACAGTGAATAGGATTTGCAGAGATGAATGAAGAACAAGATCATGCAAGGATCTTGCAGGTAAACTAATTTTAAATCTGATTTGATATTTATGATTACAGAATTATGGTTGCAGATATGATGAAGACAAAGTTTTGATGATGATGGCAGTGAACCTGATATTCAGCTAAAGGCTGGATAGAGAGGACAATTGCAGTGTTCTCAAGAAAAGGTGAGTTGATGAGCAGTGTTTAACTCTGGTTTGAAGAATTGTTTGCAAAATTCAGATTGCAGACAATTGAAGAAATCTCAGCAAAGGTAGATCACAGCTTTGAGAGCGGTGATAAAAGAATCCAACAGAGGATTCTGAAGTGAAGAAGAAAGTGTGGCAGAACCTGGAGAATTCCCAACAGAGGTTGTATGAGAAGAGAACAGATGTGTTCTTGAGAATTTGTAGAGTGAAGCCTAGAGAGAGCAGAAGAGAGTGCTCAAAAGGTTCCAGCAAATAGGGGACCAGTACTTGCCAAAAGCCCAGATCCAAAGGAAAGGATTGGTGAGGTAAGTTGCAGCAAGAGAGCTTGCTGTTGTAGAGGCTTAGTGTAGCTTATGAGTGAAGAAATCATGGAGGAGAAAATGGCTACTGATAGCCATAGCAGAGATTGCAGAGGTTCTGAGAGAGGCCACAGCAGAAGAGAGAAAGAAGATGTCAAGGAAAATGGCATGAGGCAACAGTTGACTGAAGTAGAATGGTGGAAAGAGGTAGCTGAGATCGGTGAAAAGTTTTATAAACTGGAAAAGAGGATAGAGGAGAGCCAGAGAGTTGGTTGGCTCATGAAGAAGAGAGTGAATTGGCAACCATTACAGTTGAGGTTGAGGCAAAAGGAGATTGCCTTATTGAAAGAGGAACTCAAGACAGCTGAGTTGAGAAAAGAAATTTCTTTTTGTGAAGCAAAACAAAGTCCAGATGAAGAATGGAGGTCTGCAAGAGATCTTGTGAGGCATGGTGAAGACTTAAGGCAGCAAGAAGCTTGTCTTGCTGAAGAGGATATCATTGATGATTTCCTGAGTTATTGGACAAGTCCAGATCAGCTGGATGAGGTAAAGAATTGTATTTGTGAATCTGACAATTGTGAGGTGATGACAGATTCTACAGAAGAATAGGAACTCAGAGTTCTTGAGTCAAGGATGGAATTTGAAGATTCCACATGCAGATATGTTCAAAGGGAAGTGCTTGAGAAAGCCACCAAGACTGAAAAGTCTTGTGGTTTTGAAACTAAAGAGTTGTGTATGTTTGCAGGTACATCACAAGGAGATGAACAAACTTTAAAGTTTGTTGAGGAGGAGAAATTGAATCTGAATCCTATTCAGATCAATGCTGAGATAGTGAGATCTCAGGAGGAAGACATGAAGATAGAAGAGTCCAATGAGAATATTCAACAGAATATTGAGGCAGAGAGAGAAGGACCAGCTGATGATTGGCCAAGAGCAAGCAGATGCATAAAAGGTTGGGTGAGGTTCCCAAAATCTACTCTAATTAAAGTTGTTGAATTGTATAGAAGGTTGGATTTTCAAAGAAGAGAATTGGAGAAGCAGAGGACCTATGCACATGATAAATTGCTGAAGAAGCAAGACAGAGGAATTTTCATGAATGACAATCAGAGAACAGAGGATAAGAAAATGATTCAGCAAAATGGAGTTCATTTTTGTGAGTCAAAGCAGAAGGACATTCATGAAGCAGATGATGGAGAAAAGGAGAGACTAGCTGATAGTCTCATGAGGGATGCAAATCGGCATACTGATGTGCTGACAGAGGAGTTGGAAGGAACCTCAGAACAACATACTGATGTGTTTTCAAAGAAGGAAGAAGCATTGAGACCTTGGAATTTTAATGCTGAAGATTCATGTGTTTATTATACAGGCAAAGAGGGACAGCTAATGGAAGTTGTCAAGAAAGTTAATAAGAAGGAAACTATGTTAGCTGAAAACAGAGTGAAGGGTCATCATTCTAACATGGTGACTGGCACAATGAGAGCTGAGGAGAAAGATAATGGATATTTTCTGAGTCTTGAGAGAGACTTAGAATTGTAGAGAAAAGAATTGGTGACTGGGTCATCAATTGAGACCATTGGGTCTTGTGGTTTTAACACTGACAATTTGCTTATGTTTACAGGAATAGTAGAAGACAATCCATCTCTTGGAGTTGTCTTGAAAGAAGAAAAATTGTTGTAGAAGAAAGAAGATGAGGCAGTCATGTCTCATATGCAGGAATTTATTACTGTTGATGACAAAGAGGAGTTGGCTTGTCTGAATACCCAAGAGCAAACTGTGGGGCAGATTGTTAAAATTGACACAATGTGATGTTAGAAAAATCCACAAAGTGATGCAGTATGGTAGCACGGTCCTTAAGGGTAGGTTTAAATGCTATTATATTTTAATAGAAAAGTGATGACAGAAGATTTCCCTATAAAGGCAAATGAACCTTAATAAAGGTAAATTATAAGGTGAGAAGGGCACATACTTGCTTGATGGTTGATACCTTGGGTCTTAATATAAGTCCACGGCTTATTAATGGTTGTAACATTCGATTGGGGAATATATATATATGGCGGTACATATATTATGTTTTATATGGTTCAAATGAGCTTTGGAATCGGAAGACTGATATGTTATGGGGTCCAGCTGTTAGTATGTTGAGTTTTATATGTATTTGTGGGTTGCACTATTATTTCGAATTGAAATAAAACATTTGCTGGGTTTTATTAGAAGAGAATATTATATGCTTTATGGGTTTTATAAACTTGATTATAAGAAGCTTCCGCATGTGTTGAAATTTCCCAGATTAAAATTATTTGGGGTTAGAATTGGAAGGCAGTTTATACACATTAGTGTGAATGTGGGTTAAGCAGGTAGCCCGGGCATCAGAGGTTATGAAAATTGGGGATCTCCATCCCAATAAGAGACTCCCATACCCATGTTATCATCCAAATGAAATGAGCCATCCTAGGTAGCTCATTAAAGAAATCCTCAACCCTCGGTTCATGCAATGTATTGGGGTTGTATGGAGAGATCAGAATTTTCCACCCATGTTGTTTCTCTCTCCATTTATGATATGTATGGGGTTGCTGATGATCTTGGGATGAAATATTATGGTCTCCAAGAATGTCCCAAGTTACCCCACCAATCAAAATATCCATGAAGTGCCTCTCCTAAGAACTCAAATTCTCCAAATGGCTCCTCCCACATTAAGACGAGATATGTAGTGTGGCAATCATGGTTTGCCCATTGTTTCTCCTAAAACATGCAATGCATAGCAGAGAATCTCATCAATGTATCTCCAACTTGTGCACATACCCCAAAAAGTCTTCCCATAAGAATAAGAACACCACCAATATATGGAAGCAAAAACAAATAAAAAAAAGTTGCCATATGACAACCGGAAGGTGGATCATAGTCCCACATGTGGAACTAGCTGCATCCCCCCAAAAAGTATAACAAGTGTCTTTTTAGCCACTTGTTTGAGGCCACAATCATCCTACAATATGGAATCATAAAAGTAAAATTTGGTGCCAATGGTGCACACCAAGAATCATGTGGAATCTCCCACAAACCACCAATAGAATGGCCAACATCAATGCTGAAAATGGCCACAAGTGCATCACAATAAAATATACAAGAAGGAATGATCCTCCTTGGTACAACATGTTGCTCATAAAAAGTAAAGGAGTACAAATCATAATGCATAGATGTACCTTCTCTACTATGTACTTTGGTCATTGAGCTGAAATGGCTCAACTGAAATTTCTCCTTCACTCTCAATGAGTAGAGAAGTGGTTTTAACAACCTATCCATCATCATCTAGGCTATGCATCTCTCCATATGCTGATATACATCTTACTGGATTCCCTCCCAAGTGAACTCCTCCTTCATGGAATGATTTGCATCAAAGTGCATGGAAAGAAAGTCCACATGTGATGCATATAACAGCTTCTCCTTGAGCTTAGAAGCTCTAGTCAAGAAGACTCTGCCATAATAATAGATGACCCGATCATCCACCATGTATCTATCATCTCCCTCTGGGTCATCAAGAATCATGCAAGCACCAAGTTCCTTGGAGTACTCTACCAAAAGTTGAGACCTCCAATATGGATCAACCCTCCTAAGAGACAGCGTTGAAGATCTGAAATGTGAAGCTCCCCACATATTTCTTTCTTTTCCTGTGACATCCCTCATGCCAAAGTCATCCTCCAAAGTGCTTCCATGCCCATCATGCAGCTGCTTATGCTCAAGTAGAAGTGGCGGCCTTTGGAAGTTGGCCTCCCTTGCAAATCTACCATCCAAAAAGAACCCCCTGATCTTCGCCAATGTAAGCATGAGTGGCCTCCATCTACTCCAATATATGGAGGATTCCTTCCTCAAGGGAAGTACCCACTGTTTCTCCAAATCCGTGGAGTAGCTTCCTTGCACCATGGTGGTGCCATCATCCATCACTGCAACAACCTCTGTCAGTGCAGAATATGTAGTGAGAGTGGGTAATGTTGAAAATGGGGGAGTGTATCCCTCCTCCTTGAGTTTATCCCATAATATTTGTGCTATACTAGACCCCTCCAAGGTATTCACCCCTCTAGGATCTAAGAGTGGTGAACCAAATGGTAAGATGTGTCTCACCAATTCTAGATCTGGTGGCCTCCCAGGTGGATGCCCCCATGTAATGAGACATCAAGATCTAAAGTACACTGTATATATGAGTGGACTGATTTGTCCCTCTTTTCACTGAGCAATACAGTCTCCTTCTTCTATTCAGAAACCTTCTAAAATAGATAAGGGTGAATGGTCATCATCCCTTGATGTTGATCCTTATTTTCTTCTTCTCCTTTTATCTGCCAAGTCTCACAATCCACAAAAACTGATACATGGTGCTCTGGTATTGTGCTTTGGTCCCCACATGTTAGATCATTTGGAACTCCTTGCAAAGACACAAGGGCTCCTCTAATGGAAGAAATGTCTCCCTTTCCACCTCCATGTGGTGATGGATCTTCTCCTGTTGGTACAACGCTTGTAGCTCTTCTTTGCTCATCCTCTTCATCAATATTTGAGAATGCCTCATCATCAATGAGAGACCCTAGATCTTGGTCTTCCCTTGAAGGAGTAATATCCATATCTTCATCTATAGAAGAGGGCTCTTCAAGAAGTGGGGATCTTGCCCTTGGCAAGGTATTATGGATGTTTTCATCCACTTCAATAGAAATATGTAGTGGATTTGGTAAAATAGATCCCTCCAACTCATGAAAAGGTTTTGAATTTTTGGGTTCAATAAAATATTTTTCACAATGTTTAATGGAAAATATTTTCACTATATTCTTAGTGAACCCTGCATAAGTATTTGCACTTTCATGATGAAATGAAGCAGAACTATAAAACCACCAATCATGGGCCAT